>VWYH01002747.1:190996-245685 GCA_013399365.1 Pampusana beccarii
ATATTGTATTAAAAATGAAAAAAAATTAAAATTTAAAAAAAAAAAAAAAAAAAAGAAGAACCAACCAAACAACATACAGTTCTGGTATTCAGGTGACGTTGCAGGGAATAACAACCACCTAGACAGTTTAGAAAATGAAAATTCTATCTTAGAAAATGTTTGTACCTTATATAGCTAGCACTTGTTTCAAATAAAATGACAAACTTCAGGTAACAGAAAAGAAAGGCAAATTTCAGGCAATATAGCATTACTTTCCTAGGATAAGATTTAAATATATTATTTTACTCTATTACAAATGCTGTTTACTGATGCTTGCTTTAATATCGCCTTAAACTGTAGCTAAGATTAAAAATCTGTTGTTCTTAAAATAGCAAAATGATACCCTTTTATTTTCAAATTAATTTCCTTCTATTTTTAATAAATATTGGTGGTATCAATGTAATTTTATGAAAAAATAAAAAATAAAAAAATCAAAGCAGCAGTGTCAAGAGGGGGAAAACATTTTAAAAAGGTTTCATTGACTTATTTCTATCATATCTGCTACTGAATTTAATAGGAACTGCGCAGGTAAAAGCAAGAGCATTGCTGAGAATGTATGAGTGGTGTGTAAGTAGAACGACTGAAACTCCAGGCAGGTGAAGCATTATGACACCTCATTTTTCACCCACTGAGCAATAAGCTGATTATTTGGGGATATATATACTAAATATACCAAATATAACAAGAGAAAAAGTGTTCCTTTTACAGGAAGGAACAAAACACATTAATTTTGATTTTGATTATGAAGTTACTTCACCATGGAATAAGTCAGTTACTGTCATTGCTGTATCCAAGGTCTGGAAGAAGAGGGTAATATCCAGCTTCCTAACATCTCATTTTGATAGAAGAATCTTGAACTGGTGTAGGAGAACCAGTAATTCAAAATTTCTGATGAAAAAGAAAAAATTGAGAGGGGAAAATCCCTAAAGGCTGAACAAAAGAATAATAGCATGTATAATTATGAGACACTCAAAGAGCAGGTCAGTAAGCTTTAGATGGAAAGCAGGAAGCTTAATGTATGTTTTCATAGCAAAATAATCTCTTGTAAACGCAGGACCAGCCAAAATCATAGGAAAGTAATCTGCAGCAACAGGAGGGAGTGAAAGAACATAATTCAGTGGAAAGAAAAACACCTATAGGAAAGAGGAGTCAGAGAATCTTGAAAGGATTCTGTCTTTGGCCAAAACTCCTGTGAGTGCTGAAAGGAAATGGTGATAAAGAAATATCTCTAAGTGTGCTCGTTATTTTCTGTAAGTCTATGCATTTCTTATGCTAAAAAGGTACAAAAACGTCTCAAAGGTTACACATTTGCCAACATGTCATATTAACCCAGTTAGGAATTAAGCAGTAGAATGGAGTATCTAGAGCTCTGTCTATGCTAGTATTATAGCTCTACTGGGCCAAGGCTTGTTCTCTGGTCCTGAAGCCAGATGGCACAGCACAGCTCACTTCCACACAGATAAACCCTTCCTATCCCCAAAGCAGAGTGGCACCCAAACCCGCTCTGTGCCCAGGTAGCATGAGGTGCCACTGGCCAGAGACAAGTTACTGGTCCAGCTCAAGATACTGGGCTTGGCTCTGCTTTGCTCACTCCACCCAGCATGACTAGATGACCAGAAGAGCCATGGGAAGGTTCTTGCTTAAGTTACCAGCAAGTGCTAAGTGTAGGTGGGTGAAGCAAAGGTTGGTTTGGCAGGTAGTGCTACCTGCAAGCTCAGCCTGGGCTCCTGCTGCGTTTCAGAAGCCTGCCAGGACTTATGTTCAGGGGATCTGCCTGTTTGTGTTAATTTATTCGGCTCATTTCTGCTTTTACACTTCCCTCCCCCTTAGTCTTTTCAATATTTTATCTGACATTAAAAAACAAACAAACNCACCAAACCAAACAAACACACACATCCAATTACAGAGTTAGGATTCTGCCCTGTGAAAGCAATTCCGCACAGATACAGCAGGCAGTTTAAGAGTCCTCTTTTCCAAGAGCAGCATCGCAGTACAGAGCTGCAGCTCAGACCCACGCTGAGAACGGCATTTTGCCAGGAGGGCCCACTGCACATACATGCCAATCACACTAATTGATCCAACAGCATTTGCTATAGCAGTTTAAGAGAATTTAAATTCTCTCTGGTTTTTATTCCCCTTTTCCCCCAGCACTGACAATACAGATAGGTGATTTCCTTTTATCGTGCATAAAGATTTGGAGACACAACATTAATTGCCATCCAGACAGTTTCCAATTTGATGTCCAAAACCTGAACCACAGCTAAAGCAAGTGCAGGGATGATCGAATTGAAAGATTACGATGAATCTCTGAGCATTTTCCCCCCAGTTTTTCTGACGCTTTTCCAGAGCTAAACTACTTTTCACCTATTAACCACAGCATTACAGAATTATGACATTTCCTGCAGGTAAATTAAGGCATTTCTTTCACTGCACAAAGAACTAAAAACAAATTCTCAATGGAAGGAGCAAATATTCTTATAAGAAATCGATCAGCAAAGCTGATCTTACACTGTCTCGTTTCCTTCTCTTCTAAGTAAAATGTCACATTCAGCTCTATCTTACATTTGTATTGGTCCCCACTTCCATGCTATCTCACTTAAGAGGCTTCTCAGATGATCAATCCTCAAGTAACAAAGCATCAGATGGCTTTTATCAAGTCCTTTCCTCCTTTGAATGGGAAAAATGTGATACTGCTGGCCCTGGAGAGCCAAGCAGGTCAATGTGAGGGCAGAACAGACTCATTATCTTTACTTTATGTGCATTTAGCCAAAAAAAGTGAGAGAAACTAAATGAGATGGTGTTCTGCCTGAGAGAGCTGTCAGGGTAGGGAAACAACAGACAAAAAGCCTTGCTCCATCAACTCCTCCCAAACTGTAGAACCAGTCTTGCTTTCCTTCCTTTCCTGGAAAGATCAATTAGCTATCCATGGATGTCTACAATAAAATAGAAATTTGTATTAACTCTAGAACAAGGAGAAACAGGATATAGATGTGAATTTGATCCTCTTCATTTGTATCAGAAATAGTGTGGCCATCAGGACTAGGGAAGTGATCATCTTCCTTTACTCAGCACTGGTGAGGCCACACCTCGAATACTGTGTTCAGTTTTGAGCCCCTCACTACAAGAAAGACATTGAGGTGTTGGAGCATTTCCAAAGAAGGGCAATGAAGATGATGAAGTTGTACCAGGGAAGGTTTAGATTGGATATTAGGAAAAATTTCTTCACAGAAAGGGTTGTCAGGCATTAGAACATGCTGCCCAGGGAAGTGATTGAATCACCACCCCTGAAGGTGTTTAAAAGACGTGTAGTTGAGGTTCTTAGGAACATGGTTTAGTGGTGGACTTGCTAGTGTTAACAGTTGGACTCAAAGATCTCAAGGGTCCTTTCCAACTTAAGTGATTCTATGATTTCAACAGAGCTAAGTTCAAAGAAATAAAACCTCCTGGTGACAGTCAGACAAGTGGTGGAACTTTTCTCCAGACTCGAATGTTTGATTGCCTAGGTTTAGGTTTGCCTAAAATAGGAGTCTATAGCCACAGGGTATCTCTGAGGGTATCTGTATGGAGCTGACAGATGTGACACAAGATACGCATGAGACTCAAGCCTTCTGGAGCAACTCCTGAAAGGTCAATCGGAATACCCCATGCTATCTCAAAAGTTACCAGACAATTTAGCATAGGTAAGCAATCCACATCCATAAACTTAGCTGTTTGTGGTTTTCTATATGAGCTAGATGTAAAAGCATCAGTTGTAAACAAGATAAATACATTCAATGTAGTCAGTAGGGAGGAAAGGGGAATTCAGCTCACCCTAAAGTACTAGCTCATCTGAATTGCTCTTTAGGTTTCAGTGACTGCAGTGATCAGATCTTTATGAATACTTGGAAAGCTCTGAATATATTCTAAACTATTCTTAGGTGTCTTATAAATACTCTATTCAGACCTTTTCCCCGGAAAAAGCTTATCCTTTCATATTGTAATATCAGGCCTCATTTTTCACCCACTGAGCAATAAGCTGATTATTTGGGGATATATATACTAAATATACCAAATATAACAAGAGAAAAAGTGTTCCTTTTACAGGAAGGAACAAAANTTAGATGGAAAGCAGGAAGCTTAATGTATGTTTTCATAGCAAAATAATCTCTTGTAAACGCAGGACCAGCCAAAATCATAGGAAAGTAATCTGCAGCAACAGGAGGGAGTGAAAGAACATAATTCAGTGGAAAGAAAAACACCTATAGGAAAGAGGAGTCAGAGAATCTTGAAAGGATTCTGTCTTTGGCCAAAACTCCTGTGAGTGCTGAAAGGAAATGGTGATAAAGAAATATCTCTAAGTGTGCTCGTTATTTTCTGTAAGTCTATGCATTTCTTATGCTAAAAAGGTACAAAAACGTCTCAAAGGTTACACATTTGCCAACATGTCATATTAACCCAGTTAGGAATTAAGCAGTAGAATGGAGTATCTAGAGCTCTGTCTATGCTAGTATTATAGCTCTACTGGGCCAAGGCTTGTTCTCTGGTCCTGAAGCCAGATGGCACAGCACAGCTCACTTCCACACAGATAAACCCTTCCTATCCCCAAAGCAGAGTGGCACCCAAACCCGCTCTGTGCCCAGGCAGCATGAGGTGCCACTGGCCAGAGACAAGTTACTGGTCCAGCTCAAGATACTGGGCTTGGCCCTGCTTTGCTCACTCCACCCAGCATGACTAGATGACCAGAAGAGCCATGGGAAGGTTCTTGCTTAAGGTACCAGCAAGTGCTAAGTGTAGGTGGGTGAAGCAAAGGTTGGTCTGGCAGGTAGTGCTACCTGCAAGCTCAGCCTGGGCTCCTGCTGCGTTTCAGAAGCCTGCCAGGACTTATGTTCAGGGGATCTGCCTGTTTGTGTTAATTTATTCGGCTCATTTCTGCTTTTACACTTCCCTCCCCCTTAGTCTTTTCAATATTTTATCTGACATTAAAAAACAAACAAACAAACAAACAAACCCACACTTATAAATCAACCAAACCACACAAAATAACCCCATCAAAAATCCCCCAAACACACTTAAAAATAATATCTGATACTCTTGTTCTCTAGTTCATAGTCAAACTCAGCCAAGATTATATTTTATCTACCTAAACAGACATGCAGATACTTTCAGGAATCTCAAATGCACTTTGAAATATTTTATTACTGGTCATTCTTTCTCATACTTATAAAAATCTGCACTTAATATACAAAAGTATTGCACAGGACAGATAGATTCCACTTGAATGTCAATGACTGCTTGTCCTTAGATTTACAAAATGGGTTGAGAACCCCTATTTCTGAATATTTGCAGGCATCAACATATTTTCGTATGTTTAATGAAACTGTAGTCCTCTCTAGTTTACTTGCAGTGAGATTATCAATGCAGATTGTCCAGGTCACAGAGCGCAGAGCAGTCCCTGGCCCCAAAATATTTACGTCTAAAGCACAATCCCACATAAGAAAAACTGCACTGCCTTGAGATCTGTACTGTTCTTTGGTCCAGAAAACAAAGCAGGATGAGACCTACTTGATTCAAACTACTTTTACACAAAGCTCTTTATTCCTAGAAAAAGGAGGGCAAGAAGATACAGTGCAATATCATTACTGACTATGCTAACTAAGCTCAGGTCCAATTAGAGGTATGGATTCTACTTGCACCAAACCATCTGTAAATAGTTCTGACTTAGTGTTTCAAAAATATCCTTTTCTGGTAGTGAACTAGACATGGCTCCATGGATGCTAAGGAAGACATGTTGGATCCAGTTCTAAACAGAAGTTGGTGGCTACACCTGTACTAGTAAATTATACAGTGCCAGGGAACAAATGTGGTCAAAAGAACTGTCACTTTGTGAAATTGTTAGACTTGTCCTCTAGAACAATTTGACCTTGGTAGGCACACAGCCCCAGGTGATATTCAGGCATGTTCATTAACCTCCCCAAATAAGCAATTTAGAGAGAGCTGGACCTAACACTTCTGCTTAGTAGTATATACTTAGTCAGTAAATCTGCTCCCAGGCTAATTCTACATGAGGGTCTGTCTAGCAGGGTTGTTGCAGTGTCTCTCTGACCAGCTCCTCAAAAGTCCTGGTTTCTGCAAGGTTAATTTGGGCTCAGGGTGAGATCCTGGGGAATATTTCCTCATGCATCTATGCCCTACCATGCTGAATCCAGTGAGTCTTGGCAGAACCACTGTACTGAGGAATGTTGTACCAAGAACCTCAGTGGCTCTGCTAGAACTAGCATCATTTGCATGGCTGGAGCTGAATAAGTACTAGTAATCCAGCCAGAGTAACGCTGTCTGGAGTTTTTCAGATGCTTTCTCCAGCAAACATTTATTACGTTTTCTCCGTCTCAGATCTTCTGTTCAGAAATTGGTTACACATGGCTTTATATCAAATGAAGAACTAATACACGTAGCAGATATGGACTACTACTGCAAGCAAAGTCTCAGTCTGAGAGGCATCTAAGCACCTCTATTTAAACAGGTGTATAAAATTATTGTGCTGCTAACTTGTTGGCACACTAGGGCAGGTCTTTGCTGTAAACAGAGTTCAGTGGCCTTGAACTGCCCTATGTAAAACTTCAACACCTACCCTGACTGCTTATCCCAAAGAGCATAGCACTTGACATGTTTTTTTTGCCATACCAGTATATTTTACTATTTTAGTTAATATGTGTGAACATCTTACCCATACACTAAGCCACAGAACACTTTGTTCTACAGGAGCTGCAGGAACCATAGGTTTCAGCCTTCTTTTTATTGCCATTTACCTCTCTGCCAAGTGTAGATGAGGGCTGGATGGGAAATCCTGCTGCTGCTCAATCTGGTGGCAGTTTTCTTCCTGGACTTCAGAGAGGGCAGTGTCTCAGTTTTAGAGAGGAGCACAGGTCAAGCTCTGAGCAAATTCTGTGCAGAGTCACAAACACTAGCAAGAAGGAGAAGGCAGTGGAAAAATCAGTAGAAGTAAATTAACTTTTCTAAGATCACCCAAAGATAGAACACAGGTGTTCAAACCATCAGGTTTCCACCATAGCTATAGCCAACTCTGGGTACTTACCAATCTTGCAGTAATTCATGCTTCAGTTATCCTAACTGTCTTTGATAACATGAACCCTGTGAGTAAACCAAGAATCAGATAGACTGAAACACTTTCATACAATTTCAAACAGTGCAGTGAATTTTTTTTTCAACACTTTCTGTTCATTTCCTTCTTATTTACTCATTGTATTAGACTACTAAAGAACTTGATACTTTTCATTTAGAGAAAACTGTATTATGATTTGTTGTCCCTGTATAGGTTCCATATGCACATGGAGTAATGTATTTAGAAACCAAAGGAAATAGATATTTTAAAAATAATCTGTCATCCTGTAATATTCTCTGTGGTGTTTTGATCCAAGCTCAATTCTTCCTGATCTCTCTCATTATTCACTGCGGAACTGTTTAACGCCAGAGTTGCAGGCCAACTGGCAGGAAGAACACAGGGAAAGTATTATTTCTCTGTAACATGAAGTTGGATGTCTCGCTTTCACTACTCTCTTTCACACCCAAAACAAATCCTGAGCTCTGTCACAATGCCCACACCGATGAAAGTGCCAAAAAGATACAAAAAGACACCAAATGAAAGTCTTCTGGGAAGGTGTATTAAGAAAAATCAAGGTAATACTTTTTAGCCTTTTGAAACTTTTGTATTATTTCCTCTTTGGTATTGTTAGAGACATTTTTAAGGAGACAGTGTAATCTCATTTCCATTGAAATGGAAGGTGAAATTCTAAATAAAGTTGCCAGGGGCAATACTTCTTGCTTACCGCTTTTGTTATCAAACCTTGTAAACTACTTTTTTGCTAGTCAAGACCACTGACTTCAGCAGGAACAGAGTTCCCCAGTGAAATCAGTGTTACTTTATAGAAAGAAGAGAAAAAGTATATGCGTACTTGGAAGCTTCACACCAATATTAGATAAAATCTGCTTTTGATTGAATAAATAACATCTGCTGAAATCTTAGATCAGACATGAGAAACTACAAGCTGAAACACTTGCATACACTTGAATATTTGAATCAGGCCTGTGTAAACATGAGTCTACCAGTAGTTCTGAAAACAAAGGCCAAATTCAGCTGTACAAGTGAGGATCACAACCAGAAGTAGGAATTATCAGCAGAAGCCTACAAGACACTGCTATGTATGTTAAGCCTGGCTTGCATTTTAAAGGCAGTTTTGCATGCTGAAAAGTGTTACTTTTGTTCTCCAGACTCTTTCTTCTTACTTTACAATTTTTTTTCTCTAGTTCTTTAGTTTTAGGCTTTTTACTTACAGGCAACACTCAATATATTTGGGATGCAACTCAGCCTGCAATGCAACTCAGCCTGGACACGACTCCTCTGATTCATCCAGTTCCCTCTGCCCGAGGTAACTGAAAGGTAATATCTTCATAAAAGCTTCCCCTTCTACCTTCCCTCCAGCACTAATGATCAATTTCCCCTCCTTGTTACACTAAAAAAACTCCCACTATAATAATCCTGTCTTTCTTTCTTGAATCATATCTCACTGATTTTCAGTGTCTTTTGCATGTATGTGAGGGGAGGCATCTCTATTTTTCTCTTTTGTTCCCAGTGTATCAGAACATAAAGATGAGCAGAACTGGCATATTCATCTGGATCTACCAAGTTACAGTTACTGGTACAAGTCTTCTATTGTCTATAGGATACCGACATATGCTATAATTATTGTTCCATCTGCTCCTACCCTATCATCACAGTTTTAATCTTCCTGTAGCTCCTGTTTTCTTGAAGAGCAATCCAAATGAGACAAACCCTTTTACTTTTCTCCAGCTTCCAGACTTTCACCAGAGCAAAGTGAATACCTCAAGCTCCCACTAGTACTAGTTTAAATGAAAAACTGAATTCCCTTTATCTGTGCTTGTGCCTGTGCACAGATGGAGTGAGGTGGGAATCCAACTTGCTCACAGTCATAAACACAGTAACAGCAAATTGAATTTGCTATTCAAGAGGTGTGGGTCACAGTGCTCAGAGAGCAGCCACAGCCACTCTGTAAACCGCATCAAGTATGGGAGCCACAGGACTTGCATTTTGCAAAGTGTCCTCCTACCAACTCCCAGACACCATGTTGTCCTGTAGCCTTTCCCAACTGTCATGGAGAGCACCCATTTGCCCATTCCACCCCAGTCTCTGTGGTTTCCACACTTTCAAAAAATTTTGTCTGTACCCTTTGGAAAGGAAAAATTTTGATCTTTCCGAGCACCAAAGGCAGGAACAAAAATACAATATTCCCATAGCAGATCTGAATTCAGTGGTTAAGAGCATTCACATGTACATAAAATAAATAATGCTTTTGTATTGTCAATAAACTCTTGTGGTGACAAAGAATAACCAAACATGCACACTCACCTTGACACCACTAAGGAGCCTTTGGCCTTCCAGTGTTTATTCCTACATGATGAACACAGAAGACACTGCACCCATGACACTAAGAAAAACCCATAATCTTTAATAGAATGTTACGTTGCTGAGCAATGTAAAACTGAGTTGAGTCAGAGCTGAAGTGCTGAATGTGAAAACCATATACCCATCAAGCCCTTAAATATGACATGAGTTTTCTATTTATTTGAATAAATCATAATTTGGATGAAACACCCTGACATATTGTGGTACACTGAATCCACATCTGAATATCCCATTCTGCTTCCTGGTCTGACTCTGCAGAATTTAAAGCTAGATGGACCAGTCTTGTCAAAATGCATTTTCTGGTTTTGCTACTGCTCATCAGCCCTGTCTCCACTGCTTTGGAAGATAGTTTTGCAAGCAGTTGCCACCAGTCACAATTTCAATGTAATATATTAATCTTTCTACTTATTTGATGGTGACAGATGTCTGTTTGGCAGGTCTTTCAATGCTACATTACATTTTATTGTCCTCTTTGGACATACTGTTTGTCTCTTGCTTTACAATAAACATCTCATGACATATTCAACAACGGAAGAAATAATTCCTTTGAATGTTTTATAATTAAATAGGTATATGTATATATATTTAATCGTAAAGACTGAATCAATTGTGCTTGCAATTTTAAATGAACAGGAATCACTCTAATGTTATGTCAATTTCTGTCTTATTTGGACCTCAGTTATCTACAGCAACATTTGCAGGATTGTCTTCACTACCTTAATTTAAAGTGAGCTAAAAAACTGGTTTTGAACAAAATTTACAAACCTGATTTTAACCTGTGTTTAAAAAGAAGGCATATGTGATTATAATATATGTATTCAAGTCAGCCCCTTAGTTTGTGTCCTGCTTCAAATATCTTGGCTAATTTCTACAAATTCTGATAGAAAAGTAGAAAGCTCAAAGGCATTAAACTCCTACTTAGCTCCTGAAAGCAGATGCCATACAGAGGAAAGACATCCAAATTAAAGTGACCACAGAGGAAAAAGCCACGGAGTCAGAGACTGGAGCACCTACATGGGAAACAGCCACACAGGACAGCACCCAAAGTCCTGCTTTTTGTGGAAAGACTTGTTTTTCAGAACAACCCATAAGAGTAAAATGCAGTGCATTTTATAGGATTTGGATATAGTAGATCTCATCATACTCTTAACACACCCAGCACCAAATGCAGAAGGAAACGAGAAATTAGGAGGATGGTTGAGTGGTGCAAGACTGCTTCTGGGGGTCAATCTCACAAAGGTGCCTCAACCTTCCTCTGCTCTCTGTCAGGGAAAATTGCAGCAGTCGAAAGCTGTGCCTGCCCTACAGAAGTCATGTCAGCCCTTCCCTGTTGGGCCCCATCAATGCTGACTGTAAATGCACATTGAAACATGTCTGAAATGGGACTACTCATATAGTTCTTTTGTTACCTGCAAATGATTGTTAACTGGAGAAGAGTACTTCCCAACCCAAATCTTGATATTGAGACCCGGTCACACTGAATTAACATAGCTAAAAAGTATAAAGGAAATTTGCTGGGTTCCCCTTCCTCCTTCAAGAACAAGAGTCAAGAATGTTCAGAGAAGGGCAAAGATATCTCTGTAATTCCTTGAAGAAATGTCATATTCTCTAATCCTCAGATCTTCTTTGTTTTCAGAGAAAAACATGTGTTTGCCATCCTAAAACACAGTAGTTCATCAAAGTCAGCATAAGACAGAATTCTGCCTTCATTAATACTGAAATAGGAAAACACTGCTGTAAATCCTTATTTTTATGGATTTACACCAGTTGTGTACCGGTTTAACTTGAATATTAGTTGTCCCAGTGGAAGAGAAATAATGTAAGTGATATAGGAAATTTGTTGGAAAATAGTGATTTCATGCACTAAGCATGTTAAAGGGTTTGTTTGGTGTTGGTTTGTTTGTTGCTGGTTTTTTTTAATTGTTTATTTTTTTAACCAAAAGGGAAAAAAATATTTTAAAAAAATCACATCAAGAAACATTTATGATGCTCTGAAAAGACTTTGATTTTGGCATGATTAAAACATTGTATTTTGATAGGCTAATTTCTTGCTGTATTTGTTCTTACCTGTTTTGTTTTTATTCATTGCTTAAAAATAAAATGTTTTCAAGTACCAGAACTAAGCTTCTATCAAAATCTATAAAAAGAAAAGAAAAGATAAAGAAAAAGAGCAGAAAACAAGGATTAGATTTGGGCATTAACTTCTCACCCATAATTTTTTCAGAGTTCATATTGGCAAAATACTTTATGCAAGAAAATAAAAGTATCCACAATATGCTGAAGCCACTTCATGTTGAACAATCTGGAGATAATTTTTTTTACATAAACAAGCTGGACTCCTCTTTGATGCTACCTAAATTATAAACTGCCAAAGATTTGCATGCTAAAGTTACTTTTGCAATCAGTGAAATTCATGCTGAGTCCTATGTAAAATGATTCCTTTATAGTTTGGATGCTTTTATGACTATCTTTTAAAAAAAATTAAGTGTATGGTGAGAAGACACATGTATCTTACAAGATTGTATGTTGGAGATGAACAGCAAATATGTGGTAAATTCTTCCAACTAAGGACATTTGAACTTCACTTACACTGTCGATTTTCTATGAAAACTCTGGAAGCTGTATTTCACAGCCTTGATATTTGCACTCAAAAGTCTGTTCAATTTCAAAATTATCTGCATTACACTGATGGAGTCTTGGGGCAAACCTTCTGTTGGTATCAATGTCGTGATACACTGCCCGTTTCCTATCTAAGGATTAAAATGTCGTTCCACCAGGAAGCCTAAAAGATGGAACTAGAGACAAGTATGAAAAATACTTAAGAACAAGGAACAAGTACAGTAGTAGGTGGTCATACATCAAGATAGAATAATTCTAGAGCTGGGAACCTCAGCAGTATATACACACACGTAAACATAAAACACACACATCTTTCTTTGCAGATACAAAACTTTTGCAGGAGGCCTTTTGGGATCCTCTGCAACACAGGTCTTCAAGCATTTTGATGGTAGGACTATGATGCAGTATAGAGTATGTGAAAAGTATTCCCAGACAAGCTGCTTAAAAAGTGTCATTTTTTTCTTTGATTTTCTACAAGTATAATATTGTTCACTTTAATTGCTCCAGAAGCCACTCAAACTGATTAGACAGCATGAGTAGTACATAAACAAGTGTTCCCTTACCTTAGAACCCATTGTAAAACATTCTGAAGGCTCTCACAATTCAGAGATCACTATGCATGCCAATAAAGTGTAAGAATAGAAAACGTAAACTTCAAAAATTCTCAGGCTCATGAAAAGTGCTAAAACATTCTCACAAGTCCATGAATTCTCCTGCACTTCAATTGAAATCTCAAACCCACCACCTGCTTCCTTCTTCCGCTGTTGCTTTCTCTATGTGCTGCGGTAGGCCCTGCTCTTTTATCTCACAGAGCATTCCCCTTTTCTGTGTTCTTCCTACACTTCAGAAGAGTAACTCTCTTCCCTTGCACATTCCCTTTTTATAATGCCAAGGCTTAGTTTACATTAAATGAGGATGAGGATCACAATTAACCCTGTAATTGCTATAATGCTTCAGCTAACTTGTACCTATTATCTGACTGAGGGAGAATGTACTCTTGACTCAAGCAAAAAAATGAACTGAAAGCTTGGAACATGTTTCCATGCTTGCCTTGATTTTTTTCAGAGTGTTCATCAAAGAGGGGCACATTTGGAGGGGTTCTCTTGCAAATCAAGGAGCTTTTGGGTTATAAAAGTCATGACAGATTGAAAGACACCTGAAAATAATGACAGCCGCTTGCTTTTATGGCTTACAGCACTTTTCATCCAAGGAAAGTACCACATATGTTGAGAGCAATCATTTTATCCATCAGTGAAATGCAGCTGTTTGGAGGGAAAATGCAGCTGGTATATTTTGTGAGGGTTCCTTGCCCAATAGGCTATCTTGAGACACTGGGAGCCCAGGCATCTGAAGAAGGGAGGGAAGACCAGGTTACTGTGTACCAGAGTCATCTTCCTTCCGTTATGCTTTTAAAGATTCGGTGCAAGTTGTCCTGCAAGTCAGCCTTGTTTTACCAATCTATCTAATAACCAGAATAAATAAAAAATTATTCTTTCCCTCCCTAACCCCCTTATTTCTCTTTCCCCCCAGTTATCTTCAGAAGTTAAATCCCACTCCCGCTGGAGGTGAGGTCAAACCCAAAGGATGAGCCTCACAACCACTGGAGATGGATTCGCTAACTGATGAGCTCTAACTGTAATCTGACAATGGCATAAATGTAGCACACAGATATATGTGTGACTCAGGCTGTCTCTTAGGACAAGTGGTCAATGGTTTAGAAAAAGAGGAGACCTCTCTCTGGAGACAAAGGACTGTGATTCCATTTTGAAAATAATGTTAAGTAACGGTTTTCACATTTCAAAATGTGCTATAAATGCTTGAAAAAAAGTCTGCCCTCAGTAAAAGTTATAGCAAGGAGCTCTATGTTACATTTATCTCAATGGTTTTGGTTGTCAGCTAGATACACACCAGAAATGCCAAGAGTGCTTCTCACTTTAGAAGGAGAAGAGTTATGTATTGTGTGGAGACATGTACCCTACAACCAGCCAGAAGAATAATCACCAGAACTGTAATTTCAAAGAGAAACCACAGAACAATTAAAAAAAAAAAATCAGTTAGTAATCCATATTTATTGCAAAGTTCTTTTAAAGCCCATTCCACCCACCACCCCCTCCCATTTCCTAATCTCTGCTTATACAGATGTGAAGGAAACGGACAATTGCGAATTTGTGTAAAAAATGTTGCAGAAAAATCTTGTCCATACTAATAATCTTTTGTAGATGCTGCACCACACTGAATGACAGAAAGATAAGTAAGAATTTCTCTTTACATCCACAAGTTACTAAGAATAGTCTTTCATCAAATAATACAAATAGTCTGACAATGTTATGTTTGTAATTGAAAACCCAAGCACTTAAAGGGTAGTAGTAACAGCTAATAGAATATTAAGTATCTTTCTGTATGGTATAATCATCTGGCAATACTCTCACCATTTTAGTAATAGGAAACAAAAAATGTTATAAGTTGCTGCATGAATATCTTATAAATGCTAGCCATCATAAATCCATATGACTTATAGCAGAATGTGATGACAACTGACAAGCCTGTTCTGCTAATTACCAGTGCAACCATAGTCAACCAAGTTACCATGCTTTCCCCGGATTATCATATACTGCTTTACAGTTTGTTCTTTCTGTCATCAAACATAATACATGGTGAACAGATGTGATTTTGAAGAACTCTGCCAAATTTGTATTGTCCTTATGTTACATAAATTATTTTTTCCTGTGATAGAGACAGCCCAAGCTCTTTACTTGACATAAACTTTTTGGCTTTGGGAATTTCTCAACCACATCTGACTGTTGTCTATGTATTCCAGTGATGAGGGGAAGAGGAGATGATCCTTGCATCTTCTTTCTTCTGGAAGTTACTTTTCCATTGAAAACAATCATAATCCATTTTCTTTCTTAGCAAGCCTTGAACAACAGTTGAAGGAAAAATATGGTGTGTCCTTCTTGCCCCATGTATCTGCTTTCAGACTTTAAGAGTTGATTGAGTGCCTAGAATGTGGGAGAGTGATCATTTTTGCTCTTCCCACCTTTTCCCTTTAATACTTTGTATTGATGAGCTGACCCATGGCAAAAAGAAAGCTCCAGAGGAGTTGTCTGCAGCACCGGGTCCTTGCCAAGAAAGCTCTCCAAGTTAAATGTCTCAGTCAAAATATTTTTGTCACCTTGGATGTGACTGCAGTAATCAGGACACTTTGTAAGTTTATTTAATGCCATTCCTGGAGGTGATAAAGCTCTATCAACTACAACACTTCTTTTCTGATACACAGCACCTTGTACTATAGAATTTTTGATCTTTTAACAGCAGCAGTGATTCTTTTGCATGAGCAAGCAGCTGCACTGACTGGGTGACAATGTCAGCATATAGCAGACTATGTCTTGAGTTTATTCGGAAAAAGAATAGTGTTAATGGACTTTATATGCACTCTTGAATCAGGATATCTCCGTCTGATTCTTGTAAATCTAGTTGAACTTTTATTTTATTCCCAGTTCCAAAAATACATGAGTAAATCTGGAGTAACTTTGAGTCAATGACCTGTCCTGGTTAAGACTACACAACAGAGAAATCAAGACCAATGACATTGTGCAAGACTATCAATAGCATAACTGAGATCCAAATCTGGATATTTATGTTTTCAGTTTTCTTCCCTTTTTACTTCATAAAGTTTTATAGGCTGGATTCTCAGATGGCATAAATCTGCGTTGGTTTCTGTCTGGCATCAGTTCTAACAGATCCTGCTGTGTGATCATAGCAGTCTTGTTCTGTCCCATGGAACTATCATGTCAAGCACATGTAGTATCTATTTCCTTGAAACAGGTACAATTTACAACTAAGATGTAGAGATAATAGATTTCAGAATAATGCATACTATGCAGCAGAGTGTAGGTATTTATGGAGTTGAATCCTGTCATTCTGTTGATCTAAACAGTGTTGAACTATTTCTTTAGACTCTGAGAACAGTTTTATGCCATGTAGTGGAGCACTGGGCAGAAACTCCAGAATTAACTCCAGTGCAGTGCTCAGTGTGGATGTCTGGTAGGTAATGTAAGTAACAATTCTAAAGAGTGCTGCATATAATGTTCCATACCAGGGCATGCTACTGTCCAGAGATGTTCTGGGTTTGTACCCACCTGTTCTCCGTTTCACTAAAATCTCCTGCAAAGTCAGAGGAAGACCTACTCTATGCAGCCAACTAATAATTTATTGTAGTTTTTCCATAAACTTTCCACAAGTGGCCAAACTTGTCACAAGTCAGTCTATGAAAAACAGAATAAAATCTCTGTTCTACAGACTTCAGAATCCAAAAGAATAAATTTCAGATAGCTTCTCTTTATCATGAACTAACGTCCCCAAGGTCCCACAGACTACTCCAACACATTTAAATATATACTAAACAAGAAATCTGGTTCTCTCTACTTTTACTTTTTTCCAAAAAAAATCCACATGGAGAAATGGATGGACATCCTTCAGGACTATAAACTCTTTAGGGTTCATAATCATAGATTCATTTAGTTTGAAAAAGACCTTTAAGATCATCAAGCCCAACTATTAAACTAACACTACCAAGTCCACCACTAAGCCATGTCCTGAGGGTCTCTACCAACCGAAATGATTCTATGATTCTATTCTACGATTCAATGTCCTTAAATTCCACATCTGCATATGTTATAAACACCTCCAGGGATGGTGACTCAACCACTTCCCTGGGCAGCCTGTTCCAATGCCTGACAACCCTTTCCATGTTGAAGTTTTTCCTAAAATCTAGTTGAAACCTCCCCTGACACAACTTAAGGCCATTTCCTCTTGTCCTATCATTTGTTACCTGGGAAAAGAGATGGACAGCTACCTCCCTGCAACCTCCTTTCGGGTAGTTCTAGAGAGTGACAAGGTCTCCCCTCAGACTCATTTACTCTAGACTAAACAACCCCACTTTGCTCAGCTGCTCCTCATAAGGCTTGTTCTCTAGACCTTTCACCAGCTTCATTGCTCTTCTTTGGACATGCTCCAGCACCTCAGTAATCTATGTTACCGCATATTTTCAAAGGGGTAATTGCAACAATACCCTACCTCAGAGAGCATGATATTCAGAATTTGGATTTTGCTGCCTGGCCTAGTTCTGAACCTACCATCATTGTACAGGATCCTCAATTAGGATAAAGAGGGAAGTGACCATCCACGGTCTCATTTTACAGAGTGTTAGCTCCCTGCAGATGAGACATTCCCCTATGGAATAGGTTTCTTTTGAGACTGTAGGCCACATATAATTCAAAGCAGCCTTGAGGCTTTTCTCACTTGTATCGGGCTCAATCAGTCATAGATAGGGGAATCTGGAAATAGCTGAAGCCATAGTATTAAAAGATCCAAAGCAAAGGAGCCTACTAAAGGATATTGCAGCCCTTTGGTTTCCATAGTGCAGACAACAAAGCTCTTGGGCTGGTGCCCAGTACTTTATATGGGAAAAAATGGGTAAACTCTTCTTCATGGAGAAAAACTCTCTTAACATAATTCATCTGTTACTGTGCTTCTAAATTATTCATTTTTGTCATTAATGAAAATACGTTAATTAAGAAATTGCTGTTAAAAAGGTATATATTTCATTAGCTAAAGTAATTAGAATAAGTAATTACTTAAATATTAAGATTTATAATTCAATAATTTATTTAAAACCAAACTGAATAAGAAGATACCTAATATGGTTGATATAAACTGCTTAGCTTAACACTACTTTTTGTATTGTTTTCCTAAGACATATATATGCTTCACAAAACATTCACATTGATACTAATAGTTTTGAAGATCATCTTTTGCTTTGTTCATTCATCTTTTGGTTTGATCTTGTAAGTAATAAAGCACACTAGACTTAATTCAAACAAGCAATCAGACAGACACCTGACTTCTAGCTTTACAGTGGCGTATTGACTCCTTCCATGGCTTCCTTTACAATTTGTTTCCGTGTGCTGCTGGATGATACCCATATGGTACAGGAAGTTCTACTCAAAACAATGAATTTTTCTCATTCACTCCAGGCATCAGCAAAAACCTTCAGATCTTGTTAGGACCTTTTCCTCCAGATGACCATATACATCACATTGTGTATCAGTGTCCTTGACAGGTCCAGATGAAGGGTTCAACCTTATCTTCGGTAAGGTGCAGTAACTGCTCTGGTGCTCTGGCTAAAGTCTCATTTCTTTTTCCCTCCTTCATCTACTTCTTAAGAAAACTAATACTGCTACATAAACACAGACTCCCACACTTTCATGCTCTCTTCTGGTTTAAATGCTTTTATCATCTCTGGCATTCCCTGTCACTGACAACATCATCCCAATGGCTATGTCTTTCAAGCTCATAGACTTTGTCTAAGTACTCCCACCGTGGTGAGGATAGAAATTTCCTGCTGTCAGGTCTGTCTGGTAAGCAGACGAAAGACTTCCTGCAAAAATCAAGGGAAGCAGAAATACGTCCTAGAAGAGCAATGAGCAGGAGATCAAAGAATCATAGAATCATGGGATCATAGAATTATTTTTGTTGGAAAATACGTTTAAGATCATTGACTCCAACCGTTAACCTAACATTGCCACGTTCACCATGAAACCATGTCCTTAAGTGACTCCACCATTTCCCTGGGCAGCCTGTTCCAATGCTTGACAGCCCTTTCAGTGAAGAAATTTTTCCTAATATCCAATTTAAACCTCCCCTGACAAAACTTCAGGCCATTTCCTCTTGTCCTATTGCTCATTACTTGAGAAAAGAGACCAACACCTACCTTGCTACAACCTCCTTTCAGGTAGTTGTAGAGAGTAATATATCAGCTTATGCTCATGCACTTCGTGGTCTAACATTCCATAGGTTTTGAACCTCATCAGAATGATTGTCAGCGGTCAGGGAGGACAGACTAACTCCAGCTGTCTAGCATAACTGCCCTTCGGTATTAATTTATGCACCAGTAAGTAAGGAGAAAAGTGTATGTCTCCAGAGGAACATTCTAATACTCTTATACTAATAGTTTAGCCACTACCTGCTTAGGTATTTTGATTTATGTTACCGATGCAATTACCTTTTTTAATCTTCATTTACTTGAGAGGGAACGAACCATAGTTCTTAACTTTGATACTGAAAGTAAAAGGACTGAAATGTTTAAAATGATGCAGCAGGCCCCAGAGGGCAGTTAAGGTCTCAGACCCAGACCCAAAGCTGGTAGATCTGTAGGGTTTAAACACTCCTGAGACAATTTGGGACATGAAAACGTCACAGGTATGTGACACAAAATGGGAGCTCAGTTTTCCTGGCTGAGGGTGCATCTATATTAGTGTCTGTGAGTTAAGGCATCTAATCAGCTCAGTCGGTGTGTAAATAAAATGATATATTTGTGTCGGAGTATCAAAGGCATTGCAGCAGAATTTTCATGCTTCCTCACTGGCTTTGGGCAGTCAGTCAGATCTCAGTGACCCACTGCGAACTATCCACGACTTGGCTGCTAGCTTTCTATTATAAAGACCCATCATCACTTCTAGCATAATTATTCTCTTAGGATTATTTCCACAGTGCTTGGTGTGAATAACATTCATAAGTCTGCACCTGTTGATTTGTGGCAACAGAGTCTGATTTTCTCAAGTATTTCAATGAAGTTCTGCCAGCACTAGGATGTCAGAACAAGTGAAAAACCTGAATAGACCCATTTGTCAATCACATTAGGTGTCCAAGATGAAATGAGTGAATAAATGAAAGCCATTTTTCTAGTGAACAGCTGCCCTCATTACTAAAGATCCTGTTAAGACTAAAGCTGAGCTGCCAGCTTATTTTTTTTCAGTTAAGGAAAATAAAAGTTAATACTAGCAACATTTAATTTAAAATAAGACAGCTGAAAATACTTTATATGAGCCAAATGCTTTAAAAAATAATATTTTACTTGACTTGAACTACGTTTGCCATGAATACAAGAATCTGGTATTGAATTTTGTAAAGTAAAATTAAAGAAGATCCTAAATAACGACAATAATAAAGATGGTTTCAATTACAAAATCAAAATGCTATTAATTTCTTACACTTAAAAAGTATTTTCAGTTCACAGTAAAACAATTGAGGGAAATCAAGAAAGCTTTCTGAAACAGCTTGTCACTGCCAAAACCAGAGGACTGACTGAAAAAGATGTCAGTCTAGAATGTCACCCAGTGTATATCGTCTCCCAGTGCATCTGAGCAAGAAACACAGTTTCCATGAATGTGCTTGTTTGCAAATGGTGGTGTCTGCTGAGCTTAAAGATAGTGATTAAAAGTAAAATATTAATATGGTCTAACAGTACAAGTATTTGTCATTTCCATGAGGAGTCAACTGAGGGTGAAATATAGGAGGTGAGAACAGGACAGAGCAATCTAACCAGGTGAAATTTTCAAGGATAACTATAAAGCTAACAACAGCAATACTCATGTAGGTAATGAGGAAACACACCTAAATGATGGATGATACTGCCTTTCCACGGCAACTCGGTATGAGCTATACAGAAAGCTGACCTTGCTTTACAGAAATGAGAGAAGAAAGAAATATGTTTGTCATCTATTAAATGTAACAATGAGCAAAGAAAATTCCCATTAAATGCATTTCTACTAGTGAACATTAATAAGGGCCAGAATTTTAGCAGGAGTAAATTGGCAGATTACTAATGCTACACACAAAATTGTTATAATACATGTCTAGTCCTGCATTTCAAATTGCTACAAATAGTGACTAAGCAATGATAAAAGATGACATACATGTACTTACCTAGTTCACCTGAAACACTTCAATTCTGAATGCATTCAGTCTCTCCTTTGAACACACTCTCCAGCTTTTTCATGGATAGACATACTCACTTGCTTACTTGCATTTCAGAAATGGATTAAATGTTAAGTGTCACCAGAAAATATTATCTTCTGTTTACAGAAAGTATCAAGACTGTGGTGATTAAGGGCTGGGTTCCCTCACCAAACTCAGTCAAAATTTGTTACCTGACTGGAAACACTAGGTCATTCTCTGGTATGAGGCCAGAGCTCTTGCAATGCTAATGACAGCCAGGGACCCTGTTAGATCCCCATATTTGGCTGATAAATCAGTGCCTGCATTAGTCACTGTGCTTTCATTCTCATATTTTCACTCTGGGAAATTTTCACCATCTCTCAGGGCCACCTTTAAACTTGAGTTCCCCCGTTCTGCTTGGGGTAGGATGAGAAGCCCACTTAAATTAATCACGATTGCTTATGAAGCTGTTTGGAAATGGCTCGCAGTGATACACGCTTGGCCTGCTTTCTGCCTCTGTGTGTGTGGTTATCTTTCGTCTTAACAGCCATATTACAAATTTGTTAAAGCAGAAGCCTTTTCTTTCATGTTCCCCTTCTTTAACCTTTTAATTGATTTAATAAATTATTTTTTTCAGTGCAGCTGCTGTTATACCATGGTAGCCGTGAAAACCTCTGTGGGATTAACGGCTTTAATGAAGAAGTAGAGAAAACATTGTAATTTTACTTAATCTTCCTTTGAATGTGTAGTCTGCTGAAACATGAACTCAGGGATTCAAGCTGAAAAATAAATTCGTAGTGTGTGGTATCTAAACTACTGGATCTCTCTGAGGTCCGAGATAATTTTCCAACCTTTTGGGTGTAACTTACCTGTTAATAGGTGTAATTTAAAAAATGTTAGTCTGTGTCTTCCCACAGATACTGTTAAATAGATTCTGGAGCCATTAAAATGATAATTAAAGATTGTTTCATCTAGCTATATCTGGATGACTTATAGGAATTATGGAGACACTGAACTATTAAGACCAGGATTTTTTTTTTGTTTGTTTCTAAATGAAATGCAGTATGTATTTACCATAAATAAAGCATATTTGAAAATGATAGCTTATTTCTATTTAATTATATATTTTTTATCTAAAGTGGACAAGTTTGTATAATACGTTAAAATTAGAATCATGGCAAAATTTAGGTTTGAAGTGGTCTTCAGAAATCCAGCCTTCTGCTCCGAACACGACAACTGCTCCATTCCTACCCCGTCACAGGACAATAAGCTTACTTAAAAAAAAAAAAAAAAACCTAAACAAAAAAAACAGAGAAAAAAACACACACAAAAAACCCCAAAGACTTAAAAAAACAAACAACCCCCCCCCAAACAAACAAACAAAAACACAAAAAAGAAAGAAGAGTCACTCAGTCCATCAGATTTACTGTAGAGACAGATCAATTTGTCCTTCCTCATTTCTAAAAAAATTAAACTGATATATATATATATTTTAAACAGAAAACAGTAAAAAAAAAAAGAAGTTCTGTATCCATTAGGCCTTGGTTGCTTTTGACTGCAAAAGCAAAATCAAACACAAACCACTCTAGCCGATGAGTACCAAGAAAGCTACGTTTTCAGACAAATGTTTTGGCTGCCTGCCTCCTCCAGTGTTTTGAATTGCTTTTCCATTTTGCTCTTGTTCACATTTATAGCTCAGTGTTTTAAAATAAAAGCTGGTATAATTGTCTTCTTTCTATTACCGTGGTGTCTTTATCTCTCCTTCTCAGGAGATTTTTCACACTCTTTATACATTCAGAGCCCGGCCCAGAAAACCAGTGAGATTCTGTTTCATACAGTCAGATGCAAACATGCTGAACATTGGGCATGTGCTCAAGTACTTTTCCAAATTACAGGCGACGGTCTTCCCTAGAAACTGCTTTGTTCTCTCTAGTGGGGTGCACATCACAGTGCCTGGCATCCTGCTCCCCTGAGAAGCGTGAGAGATAGGGCTTTGCCTGACCTTCATCCCTTGACTCTTCAGGGTCTCATGGCTCAGCCTGCAAGGCAGTGTGAATGCTGATACTACCAATACGGAAGTTCATAGAATCACAGAATGTCCTGAGTTGGAAGGGACCCACCAGGATCATTGAGTCCATATCCTGTTCCTGCATATGACAGCCCCAAAATTCACACCACGTGTCTGAGGGTGTTGTCCAACCTCTTTGTGAATACTACCATGCTTCGGGTCGTGACAGCTCCCTGGGGAGCCTGTTCCAGTGTCCAGCACCCTCTGGGTGAAGAACCTTTTCCTGATGTCCAATCTAGACCTCCCCTGGCGCATCTTCCTGCCGTTCCCTCCGGTTCTGTCATTGGTCATGAAAAAGAAGAGTTTGACACCTGTCTCTCCTCCTCCTCTTGTGATGAAGCTGTAGACCATGATGACGTCTCCTCTCAGTCTCCTCTTCTCCAGGTAGAACAAACCAAGTGACTTTAGCCACTCCTCATACAGCTTCCTCTCCAAACCCTTCACCAACTCTCTGGTAGCTTTATATCTTTTTTATCCTGTGGTACCCAGAACTGCACACAGAGCCCCAGGTGAGGCTGCACCAGTGCAGAGCAGAGCAGGACAATCCCCTCCCTGCCCGGCTGGCAATGCTGTGCTGGATGCACCCAGGACACGGGTGGCCCACCTGGCTGCCAGGGCACACTGTTGGCTCATGTTCAACTTGCCATCGACCAGAACCCCCAGATCCCTCTCTGTGGAGCTGCTTTCCAGCATCTCGTTCTCCAACCTGTATGTACAGCCAGGGTTGCCACGTCCTAGTTTGCATCTTTTATGAAGTGATGGGTGAGCAGGGAATGATTTATGCCTTTTGCAAGGTGCATCTGTACCACATAGTTCAGCACAGTACAGAAACACCTTAGCTAGCTCTCAGCTAACCTGCCACAGGACCATTTGCCTCAGCATGAGCTCCAAGCAGATTCGTTCACCTCTTTTATTACCTCTTTTCTTGTTTAATGGTTAAAGTGCAACGAAAGGCAAGCCACATTTTAGAAGCCTGACTAAAATTTCAGAGTCCCTTAAGAGCATTTAGAATATTAAGAACAAAAGTGTTTCTAGTAAGGCTAGAGCTCATGGTTTTTACTTTTTCTTTATCCAGTGTTGTCAGCAATATCTTGAGGCCAACTCATCTTTCATATACATGACATGAATTCACTCAATTTTCCAAAGAGATACTGTAAACCAAAGAAGAGATTTCTTTTGAATAACTGTTCAAATCCATCAATTTTTATTCTGAGCTAAACATCATAGTAATAAGCTGGAGCTTGAACAAGAGCCATGAGCAGTTACTACAGCCCTTGATCACCAACTGTGTATCATATCAGTTTTCTGTGGAAATAAGGCTGTGACTATACTAATAAGCAACAGAATGTGTGCGAGGACACGAAAGCATAGACCTGTTAGCACAATACGTGGCAGACTTTTGGATGTAAACCAATTAACACCATCCTAAACAATCCTGGAACATGATTTGGGCATGGTGTGCTCTAAGGATTGTTCCCGATAAGCAGTTTGGATGTAGTTACCTTGTTCTGAGAGTTAACAGAGTTTGGCTGTATAAATGTGGGTTGTGCCACATCATTTGTCCTCAGGGACAGAAAACAGTCTCTGGCCCATTTCATTTACTAGTATAGACATAGCTTTAGAAAAGCACCAAACTTGGTAATAATCTTTTTATTTGTATTGTGGTTCCAATAAATCACTTCTTCTCTTGACGACATTGTTATTTTTTACTGCAAGGTCATTAAGCTGAACAGTACTTTAACAATGATTATCCAAACCAGGGTCACAAAGGGAATAAAAAGAACCCAAATGTTGAATTTTCTAATAAATTGCCTCTATGATAAGCTTAAGATAATAAAAGTTATTAATCCCAAGAGTAGCCATGTATGGATGTTTTGTTAAATACCTTTAAAAGGAAGATTTAATTAAAATATAAATGTAGTGGATTATAACAAAAATTGTCACATAGTATGTGCATAATAATTAAGAAATTACCCAGTTTATACCTAAATATTTAACTTTAATATTTTCATGTTGCACAAATGGATTAATTCGACACAATTGTTTTATCTTAAGAAAAACAAAACAAAAATCACAACTGTAAAAAGCAGGAAGACATAGTTGTAACACGAGATTCGTGTACACCCAGCATGTTCTGTTTTACCTCAGAATGTGGTTTCAAGTGCGAGTCCAGTTAACTTTTGCTCAGAGAAGATCGATGGCCTGAGTAGTAAATAATTTCCTCTCCTGTTCATTCTAGCAGAAACTTACTTCTTGTCTTGTCTTGTTTCTGTAAGATTGAGAGGTGTGCAGAAAGACTACAGTTTTCTGGATGGAAACTACACCTACAGTAGCAAATAATGGGAAGCAGGGAGCAAGCCATGAGACACAAGTGACATGGGAATTGCTCTTTTCCTCCACCCTCCAAAGAAGGAGGACCTTGTCCATATTGCCTCCCAGGAGCAGTGTCTGTTTGTCAGATCTGGCCATGAAGTACGAAAACGCCAGTGAGTATGTTGATAATGGAGAAAGCTGGTGAACTTTGGGTCCTGATTGCAACACACTACTCCATGGTGATAACTTCGTCTATAGGCAAAGTTACCATGTGCAAGGGAATCACTCGTGCAGGCAGGAAGAAGTCAGTACTGATGAGACAGGATGCCAACCTAGTGACTGAAATGATAAACTAAAAGAAACGGGAAGGAGGCATTGGATGGTGGACATATGGTATGACAAAGATCGTAAAACTATAAATTATGTCAGACAAGGATGATGCTGGTTAGTACAGTTTAGCATAATATACAAAGAAGTCTCTACTTAATAAAAAGCTATAATTTAGTCCGAACATTATTTATATGGATAATGCTGCCATTCTGTCCTTTGGAACATTTACATTGGGTTTCCAAAACTCTCTGGATTACCAGTTTTAAACTTATTGTAAGTATTATAGGAAGTATTACTAAGTAGGTATTTAAATGCATTTAAAATTTAGTTTCAGAAAGGGCTGACAGAAATCTTCTGAATCACTACTAAAAAGAGAAAACTTTCTATCAGTTTTCTGGACAAAATTTTTGTTTCTTTTTGTTTCTTAACATTCATTTTTTAACCCAGAAAAGACAAGATGCTCCTGTAAAGATTTTTTTTTTTTTAATTGTACTGACGACTGTTCCAATAAAACATTTCAAATTTCATAGTAACTCTTTAGCTAAAAGAATAACATTTTTTGAGATAACAAAAAAATTGTATCCCTTCAATCTCTTTGGTCTTCAACTGCAATGTTTAGGAAAAAAACAGAAGTGAGAGCAGTTTGGACAGTGACCAGACAGGAGAATTATCACCCTTGTGTCTAGTGAAGAAAGAGCATTAAGAAAGCCACTTTTGATCTGTGTAAAGATCAGTCAGGCCACAGATTTCAGTTATACCCTTAAATACAGCATGGAGGGTGCAGAAGAACATGGCATCCTGATAGTAAGTGCATTGCCTTCTCCGTTTAGAACAGAGGTTTTCACACTAAGAATACATCCACTTCAACAGGGTGTTGTTCACACAGCACAGTAGGATGGCACATGCTGGACTTATATTTACCTGTTGTTGCTAGACACACCACAGACAAGTTTGATGATCTCCTGAACTAGTCGTGGAAGAATATGGTAATAACTGCCTGACTTAGACAACAGCTGATCACAAAACTAAAGAGCAACACTATCTTCACTACAGTGTTCCTGCCATAATCACGTGGAGAAACTGAAGTCCTTAAGAGCAATACCTAAATTTGCTGCCCTAGAGAAATGACCAATCTTGAAACAGATATGAGCAACACCATCAGAGAAAACAGAACATAATCAGAAAGAGGTGAATGGTAACAGTAACTGCCTATGAATATTTTATTAAATAATCAAAGGAAAACTTAGTAATAAACCAACCTAATTCAGTTGAGATTACTAATAGCTTTAAAATTTAACAAAATGGAAAAAAAGCTACTAATAAATACAAATCAGAAAGCGAGACGTATAGAAAATGGTTAACACAATCAAAGTAACTCCTGAAAAAATCTAAAATCAACAGGCAGAAGAGCAAGAAAACAGAGGGTACTTTTTAGAAGAAAAAGAGTTCTAAAAGTGGCATTAGTTCATTAGCAGAGGTGGTAGAATTCTCATTAGTAACAATAAGACCTTAAAAAAGACAGAATTGTTCAGTAAATAAATCTCTTGTGTCCTTTTG
This sequence comes from Pampusana beccarii, assembly GCA_013399365.1. NCBI lineage: Eukaryota > Metazoa > Chordata > Aves > Columbiformes > Columbidae > Pampusana > Pampusana beccarii. The sequence goes on from VWYH01002747.1 coordinate 218,179, forward strand.
AAAAGCTTGATGAGACCTGAGTGGTTATTTTTATTTCAGCCCTCAGTAATGAAACATGGAACACTAGTCTAAAAAGCGTGTAAGATCAGCAGGTCTGGAAAACTTGTATAAAATAACTTTTAAATAAATATTGTAGAAAGGAACTATCTGGACCATCATTGTTCATTTTTAAAGTACTTTGGAGTACCATGAAATCTCTGAAGGACCTGAGGAACAAAAAGGGTGCCACCACTTAAGTGTTATAACCTAAGTAACTACAGGGCTGTGAGACTGAAATAAGCAAACAAAATCATGTGATTAATAATATGGGACTTGATTAATAAAAAAATTAAAGCTATAGAAAGTAATTAATGCCAATCAACAAAGGTTTATAAAAGCATTTCTTGTCAAACTATCTTGCTGGTCTGGTTTTGTCTAGATTAAAAGTTAAGTTAATAGATGCTTCTGCCAGCATCTGACTTGGTAATGCAGGACATCCTGCTTACATTAAAGGAAATAAAATGGACATGGGAAACCAAAGGAAAAAAAAAAATTAAAAACTTACATTCTGTTACATTTCAAGATTTAGTACATAATTCCTATGAAGTATATAGGGATTTTAGTCATATATTGATACTTAGGAAAAATTGTGTAAGTTATCCAAGTTAAAACACAAAATCACTGTTGGTAAAAGGTGACACGCCATGAAAGTAAATAATGCAGAGGACAAACCCCAGATTTGGTTTAAGAAGTAGTAAGCAGTTCAGGAAATATCTAGGTGTTCCTGCACCACTTGGGGGATTGGACTAGATGATCTTTCGAGGTCCCTTCCAATCCCTAACATTCCGCGATTCTGTGATTCTGTGAAATATAGCCAGAATAAAATAATGTAAGAGGTAATCCCAGGAAGAAATTTCTTTGAATATATCTGTAATCTGAAGTCCAGGAGTGTTTCAGAATTGCCAGATGCAGGCGCTGGGCCCTGAAGCATGCTGACTTCCCATTAGCATGCTATCTGGATATGCACCAGCCATTTCCCACATCCCTGTCTCCATATAGATGAAATCTAAGCACACGATCTTGTCATCCAAGGAGGAAGCAGGATCTGGGGTGTCTCCTGGTGTTCTCTTGCAGGTAAGCTTAGATGTGGCCTTTGAAAAGGAATTGCTGATGGTAGAGGCAATTGCAGTGGTAGGGTCAAAAAGGTGATCCTGGGGTATATAATTACAGAAGGTGAAGCAGCAGCAGGGAGGTCAGGTTGCATCTGCATTTGGAAACAGTGCAACCTCTGTTGGAATGCTAACACTTTTCATCTGAGCACATTTCAGGGATTTTATAGATTGCAAAGGACTCACAGGAAAGTTTCAAGGGCATGCAAAAAATGAAAATGTTTCATCATAGAAGTCAAAGTATGATAAGTCTGACTTAAAGAACTGAAGGACAAAGCATTATTCGATCACATTCTATATACCTTATTAAATTTCTCTTGCCCACATTGAACAGAAGTTTAAAAAGAAGTCTCGTTATTCTATAAACCCAACTCACAATGAGATTAATAGACAGAATTTGAAGTTAGACATATTTGTCTAGTTTTTGAAAGACAGTCATCAGATGGAAGGGAAATTAATTTATGGATACTTTATTATAGAATATATCATCCTAGGTGATCGCAGTGGGCCTCTGTATCTTTGTGTATAAAACAGCTTTAAACTAGGTTCAAAACAAAAATTTGCTAGAAGAGCTCCTCCCATTCTCAATCCTTTCAGCTGCACATGCCAGGTCATATGTTGGAAAATAAAATGGCCATTTATTCCTTTGCATCTCCTCTAGTCCTCTTCTATAGCACATTGCATAGAGCCTTGCATTAATAAGCTTCCTTAAATGCAACAGATAGCTTAGCCAGTGTTTGAAAACAAAGTGTCAAAAAAAAAAAAAACAAGACAAATTCTATCCTCAGTTATACCTAGTCATTCTTATTAAGTTTAATATGTCAGCAAGTATAAGGTACCACAGAATCTGACCCTACAATCGTCACATATGAACACTACATCTTGACATCTAACTAATTAGAAGTAATTTTGTACTTCTTATCATAACTAGCAACACAACTACACAATATAAGTTCTATACATAAACTAGATATTGCTACCAGATCTGTGTTGTCAGATAAGAGTAAGTCCTTCTAATGTAATTTTCTGAAAATTCATGAAGATGCAGACAAAACTATCTACTTCACTGATAGTACTATTTTATTGAGTTTATCTAATCATAACTAAACTGAATTATATTATTGCTCAGAAAATTTAGAATACAGATCGTGTTCATACAACATGTATCATGTGATTAACTCATATTCTACTATTTTGCTGCATTAGCAAAACCAAATGTGATAAGAATGTTTTAACCTGAGCAGGAGAGACAAACTGGTTATTTGCATGGTATGTTCTCTGCAGAGGTTTGAGCTTGTTTTCTTCCTAGCTGATGCATCAATTTTAGACGAGGAGAAACAGGTTATGGATAGAATAGTGAAATAATCAGACTGCTTGGGGAAGGAAAAGAAAAAAAAAAGGCTTTTTCAAAATTATGGAGAAAAATTTTTGGTTTAAGAGTCATGCAAAAAAAAAAAAATCAACTTTAATTTAACATTTTCAGTGTATTCCCACAAGGAGAATGGTGACTGCAGGAGCAATACGCGTAAGTTTGAATAAAATACAGGGCCATGGGGATCAAAAAGAATGCAAAGTCACCTTCACAAAGAAGACAAAGCCATCCTTATACACTACAGGACCATTGTTTTCCCAGTAAACATCTATCTTCAGCAAGGACTGTGCTTTATAACTCCAGCTTTCAGGCACCTGGACAGGGGAATTTACATTCCTGTTAAATAGCAATAACTAGAGGAGGATTTTTTTGAGTATATGTATATTCCCAAATCTTTAATTACAGAACCCAAAGGGTTAGCCATGTCTTTCTGTAAACTATACTGCACGTGTCAGACAAGTGTTAAAACACATCCTGAGCTAAAAAGTAGAAATGCTTTTTTTTTTTTTTTCTGGCACTCTCTCCCCATCATTAATAAGCTGTTAGTTAAGTCCTGGGTAACTAGATAGCAATTTACTTGAAATGGAAATGGAAAAGCACCTAAGTATGAAACCACTTGGAGCAGCACCTTTGTGTGAGACATTCTCTGTGCCTCTGTTACCGATCAATATCAGGGATCACAACAACTTTTCTAAAGCAGACAAAAACACAGTGCAAAAGAAGGCAGCAAGATCATTTACTTTATGAGAAGGCGATTTTTTTGGAAACTATAGTGAACCTGTATGTACATTATTGAGTAATGCTTACAGTTAGATGAACTGTATTAACGTTGAACAGACAGTAGATAAATGTAATCAATTGTGCATAACACCGTGCACCTTTGTGATCTGAATGTCCCTGCTAACAAAAAAAGTCATATGCAGGAACCAAATAACCTGAAGTGTACAGCTGAGTCTTGTTAAATAAATACGCATTCTTGTATTCCAGGAATTGTTTTTGAAATGAAGACTTACAATGATGCTTATTTATTTATTTTAAAGTGAGTCTTCGAGACAGGAATATCCCGCAGGAAGTCGGGATAGGAGGAACAGGAAAGACCATGGGCTAGGACTGAAACAGTCTTTTAAGCAAAGCTGTCTTTATGGGTGAATTTTCTCTTCTTAGCTATTTGACAGCTACCAAAATTTTGCTATCATCAGTAGGAAAAGAACTTTTTTTTTTTCCAACTCAATTAGAACACATTTTCCTAAAGAGAGCTGAACATGAGGAAGAACAAAAAAAACAGTCTAAATAGGCTGCCACTGCTGCTGTTGTATATAAAATACATTATGATAACAATAATATTTAAAAGATGTAATTACAGGTGGAAGAGATTACCTATTTCTTTATGTTTATACAAGCATTTGGAAGTGAAGCAAAAATAACTGTTAGGGGAAAAGTATTCTTGTCTGCGTGTTTTAATGTGGATATTTTTTCCCATAATACCTATCTCCTCTGTACTTATCGTGAAAGCTATAATTGCAAAAATCATTCAACTTTTCAAAGTTTTCCATATGTTTTCCCACACTTTGGGAAAAGACTGTAACACTTGAAGTTCAGTATTTTATTGCAAAGTTGAAATATTTTCAGAAAATTAGTCAATGCAGCCTGATTTACAGAGTCCAGGCAATACCAAATCCTGATCCAATTACTGAAAAAGTATCGCTGCTATCCATACTAGGGAGAAAATCTTGCTGCCTAGCTCTTGTGCCAGAGCTGCCTTGTATCTGTGTTGTCTTTATTTTTTTGTTCACTTTACAGTAGATCTTGGGAACAGAGTAATTTGCAAGCTTGAAGCAATGAAGAAAACAGTGGCCTAGAGTGAAAAACAAACTAAACTGACAGTAGCATAATGAATTGCAGGATCAAAGTGTATGTAGGAATCTTTTTTCACCAGTAAAAATTCAGTCACAGGAAGTTTAAAAGGAGAACAAAATCGGTAAGCTCAAGGAAATATAATCTAAGGGAAGAAAGTCACTGTAGAGTCCACTGATAGCAAGATCCTAGTTTTATTTCTTTGTTAGCTTTAGAGCATTACTCAACATACAATGATCTTTAATTAACTACTTTAAATGTAAGAAACAATCTTAATCTGCACGTGGAACTGTGTAGAGAAGATATGATATAGCAAGAGAAGGAACTAAAATTGCATTTTATACTCATCTTTCCCACAAATATTAAGCAGCCACTAAATGTAATCAAACACACCATGTATCTTCAAGTTACACAGCAAAATCATCTGCTTATCCAACAATCATGGCCCCTAAGATCAAAAGGACCCATTTGAATGAATATTCTCTCCAGTATAATCCTGCCCTTTATTTTGCCTAGCTCAGTTTAAACACGAATCTGGATATTTGCAATTATAACAAATCATTATCAGGTGTATGTTACTGTCTGCTTCTACAGAAAAAATATGCCAATTTCTCTGGTGGAAAATACTGTATAGTTTGAATGAAGCTCAAGACATGTGACCCAAGGTTCATTTCTGCAGTGCAGAATCACCGTGCAATCAATGAAGCAAGTCACGTAGGAGTGTGCCAAACCAGAAGCAGAAAAACTGACAACTGACTTCATAGTTAATAGACCATTTGGATTTGCCACTGTCAAGCCCAGAAACAGAGGCGCATTAGTGATGGAAATACTTCTACAAAACAGAGAAAGAAGGAAAGAAAAGCATGTCACTTCCCACATTAGAAAAACATGTTATCACTGCACATATATGCTAATCTCTTTTTAAAATCCCAATTTTGCAACTCTTGGGCTTCTTTTTCCACTTTCTTCTTTTAGACAAGGCTGAAACAAACATGTCCAAGTCAAAACAGCAATGTTCTATACCCCTTTTGCTTTGATGTTAATACCTTTGCAGTGAAAACTCACATCCCTGGTATTCAATAGAATAACACAGTGTGAGCAAACTAACCCACAGGAGTTCATCCATGCACAGAAGAAAGGCTGAGAGCATACCTGGTAAGAATGGAAGGGAAAAAGTCAAAAGCAAAAGTCAAAAAGGTTGATAAGTGGACACAGCCGAGTTTTCTGACTGCAGTAGGCACCTTCAAAGTACCTTAAATGTCCTGTAATCACGGTTGCTCCCCACAATATTCCTGTGTCAGAGAAAGCAGGGATTTGTGCTGTGGCTACAGTTATTCTTACTAATACTTAATGTGCTTTGTAAAAGGTAGTGTTGATTTTCTTTTGTCTAAGGATCACATCCTTTATTTTATTATCCTTTTCACATTAGTGGAATTAAGCAGTATTTTCATTTATTATAGTTTGCACAGTAACGATCAATAATCTCTTTAATGTATAATTTTGAAAAGTGTGTTGTTAAAAAAATAGGACACTGGGTTATGGTCACAGCTCAGCGACATCTGACCAGGCCAGATAGCAGTCTCTGAATGGCTGTCAGATTGCAGATATCTGAGATTTCCGAGCAAAACTCTGATCAGCATGCAGCTCCATTAATCTATCCCTTTCCGCTCTTTTCATATGTCATATAATAATGGTAATGAATCAAGAAGTGAGTATTTGTAGACTGCACAATAGACATAAACAATTTATCATTTTCAGTTTAATTAAAGAACAACGGTAAAAAGAAAATTATCCATAATGGTCCAAAGCCTGCTGAAGGATTTAAGATTAACATACAGCTAAATGACTGTGAGGCCCACAGTGACCTCCACAGATACACACCAGGAGCAAGAAAGTAAGAATTCATTGAATGATGCTGATGCAAATGGGGGTTATGACAAAGATGTTGAGTAACTATAATTTAGCATTTGAGAACTAAGAGAAGCAAAGATGAAAATGAAATAAAGAAGAAAAAAACCAGGATTTTTAGAGCAATATTTCCTCTGCACACACACAGAAGCATTCACGTGTGTGCATAGACTGTATGCTGTGAAACAAATTAACTACTGGGAAAAAAAGATCATACCACACAATTAGCAACCAGTTTACTTGCAGGCTCTAACCTGCTCTTCTTTCTGGCAACACCCTCCAGCCATGTTTTCAATTGGGCTTGACTGTGTCTTATAAGCACAGCCGGCAGTGAGATGCAGTGCAGAGTGCAGTGAGATGCTCTTCGGTACCTTCTTGTTGGTTCCTAGGCCCCTTTCTGCGGCCCACCGGTCCAGTTTGCTACCGCACATTGGCATGGGATCACCAGACAGTCGGGGGTATGCATTCTGTCTTTGTTCTTCCCAGAAACATAAAGTTTGAGTTTTCCTCAGGAGATGTCACCACAGCAAGAACTAAGGTTTAAACTGCATTTCTTCCCAAACCTATCAGATAATTTGTACTTTATTCATAGCTTGCACCAAGTAATGAGACTATAAACTCATGCTGCACATGAACACACAGCACAGCAGTCATGCTTGAATGGAAAGAAGCCCCAGGAAATTTGACTTCTACGTGAACCATATTTACCTTTTAAAAAGCCTGGTTTCTCTGAAGCTAGAAAATGTGGAGGAAGCAACGGAACAAGCTGATGAAGCAAGGGAAGAGTGTGTTACTTTTGTAGACATCCCTCAGCCTACAGCCTGCCCTTGGCAGGCGGGAGCTGTGATGTGCCACTTCCCAGGGACCTCAGGGCAGCCAGTTTCTCAGCAGCAAGGCTGCTGCTTTTCTTGGCTTTGTGCATTCTGTGAAAATTTGTCCCTAGTTTTGCAAAGGAGTGGCCTTAAGATTTAAGAGCAGCCTCATAAAGAATATTGAAAGTGTAAATACCAAACCTAGATGTCACACCTTGCTTAAAGCAGCTAAAGTTAGTCTGTGATTCAACTCCCTAATGTGTTCGCCTTCTAAACTAAAGACCACTTGTGTACTGTTGTCCTTTGTGGTCATCAACAGATCATCTGAAGTTATACCTAAAGCACACAACAGATGATCCTTCTACAGTCTCTGTATATTTGGGTTTCCTCACTATGAAAACAAACAAGGGCACGAAATTGTAGGGGCAATGTTGGTGTACGGTAGGATCTTGTGCAACATTTAACGTAACTGAATCCAAGTCGTATTCAGATCCCAAAATGGAAATAAATATAGGGCACACCGTATATGGGAAAATAATTAATATCGGGTAACTAGAGCTAAGAAAAAGAAAGATAAATAACAAAAGATGAACTATAAACTTCTGGTTATGAGTACTCATACTTGATCAGATCATACATAATTATAATTCTGGGAATCCATGAATATTTCACTCCCCAAACTAGTATAATCCACATATCCACAAAAGAACATCAAACAGATAACATGACTCCTTATGGAGTGACGAAATTGATTCCTTTCTTCTTTATTATTCAGTCAGTGTTAATATACTGTTTAAATAAAAGCAGCATGAGCACATTGTTGTATAATACTGGATCTTGTCATAAAGTTAGTAAAGACTCTGCAATCATTAATACAAAATATTACCCATACTCAGAAGCATGTGATCATTTTCAGTCTCCATCCCTTACCCTTACCTCTTCATTAATAGCATGGTGACTTCATCTGTAAACAGGGAGAAAGTTCCATAATAATTGCAAGACAGTGGATGACTAGAAAATACCGTTTCAGTAATAGAAGAAGATTTGAGGTTTTGTAAATGCAGCTACATTTGTCAAAGCACAATGGCTAATGGCAAAATTGTGCCCATTTCTTTACCCTTTTTTTCTACAAGTGACTGTCACACCCACAGAAATGGATATGAAATTGAGCACGAAGCTGCACTCCACCCAACACAGTTCACAGTCTGTCAATTTAGCCTATAGGTGAAGACAACATTACATTAAAGACACCAGACTGAGAACTGCAGCTTCTGAGATTTTCCTGACCCTATTCTGGCACAGGACATAGAGGCTTTAAACTGACACAGATCATCTACAGAAGCCCGTGAGATGGACTGCTCAGAGGTACTGTTTTTTTTGTTTGACTCCTAGAGCACACGTCAATGGCAATGACAAGCAGTCACCATACCATATCAAATAAAATAATAAATTTTTAAAAGCAAAATGTTCATTAAAATGAAAGAATTCACCCGTTATATGGCTGGACACACCTTTATTGATAAGTTTCCAACTTAAAAATCTTCCAAAGATTTTAAGAGAGAAAGTATCCTAAATCTCCCAGTATCCAATGCTTACACAGGTAAGTCCCAATTCCCTTAGCTTGCACTTGACTGACACGACTCGATGTAAGACTTTCCTCCAGCTTTTCAGTATTTACTAGCTGGAAGTTTCACGTGTCTCTGGAATTTCTCTGAAGCCTGAAGGACAACGGCTACCTGAAAAGTAAGTCAAAATAAAAGTAAGTCAAAATAAAAAGGTAACACCTACACGCACATACTTTCAGATTGAGGTCTCAATTACTATGTGAAAAGAATTGCATGGTCTCATCAGACTGGGACAGAATAAGACATCATCTCAAAAATGTGGGTGCTTAATCTTTATTAGTTCCTGAAGAGCACTCCCTAGCTGGAGCAGGTCCCCTACACTTATCCACTTTACCACAATCCTCATCAGGCATTCAGACAAAATATTTTGCTTCAGAAAATGAAAACCTGTTAAGAAAGTTTCTGCCTGGGTCAAATACTATGGAAACAGAACATTCTTATTGCACACATACTTTTGTTTTCAACACCTTTACATGGACAGGAATCTGGTAGTGGGAGCACGGTGAGGAAATAAGTTTCTATCCTCAGAAACCTCCCTTTTGGGAAGTTTGCTCTGCAGAATGGAGAACCGTCAATATGAAGTAATATGGTTCTGGTATTACCAGATTTTCCAATTATCTTGTCATTTAAACAAAAACAAATTGAAACTGACAAAAAATGTAACCAGAAAAAACAAACAAGCAAAACAAAACGAACAAAAAACCTCCAAAACCCCAAAAATCTCCAGCCCTAAAGTTCTAGTAGAAATGTCACTATACATTTTATTTTTAACCGTAGTCTTCAATAACATAATATTCCTTTATAATAACTAAAACTCTTCCCTTTTTTGTTCTGTGTTCTGTGGATTATTGTCTTTAATTTTTATAAACAGAAGGAATGCAAAGCTTGTTTCAGCAAAGCATAATTATAGCAGAGAAGCAGAATATGCAAATAAATTGGTATTCAAATATGGTATAGTCAATATGGTGCCTTCAGATTTCTGCCTTTCCTAGGTTCTAAAATCCAGGAACACTTTGCAAGCTAAAATGGTATCTTTCTCCAGCATGCTGGTGCTTGTATTACATAAACAGTACTTGGCTGCTTTCTTCCATAGGAGCATCTGCTCAGCTGACAGTCCCTAGAGCACCAGCTTTGTTTTGTCCAAGGCAGCAGTGATGAGTAATGGATCTGGCTAATCCTGATAATGTATGATGTAATTGTCAGAGGGGTTCAATTATCAGAACTTTACATGTGGGATTATTCTGTAGAACAGTTTTAGTTCACTTACAGACAGTTCTAAATTTGCAATACCTGTGTTAAGTTTCAGTTATCCAACCAGCCATCTTATTAACACATCAGCCCTACCAAGTTTAGAAGAACAGAGACAGAAGCTCAGCTTGTTACTTACAAAAGTGAAAGGTCTATATCATTCCATAAAACTAGCATCAGAGCACTTTTGGGTCTAACATAAATCCAGCCCTCCTACTAGAAGTTAAAACAAAAATGTTTGTAAGATTTCAAAATCACTAAGCAATCAGACAGGCAGTAGAAGTTTTGTGTTTTTTTTCTATAAGAGAAAGTGCTGATTAGTCAGTGTTAGCCTTCTACCAGTGCTTTTAAGGTCTGACCCTTGAACACCATTTTTCTTTGTCATAGGAGATTCTCAGACTGAGAAAGGACTGAGAAGGTGAGATTGCTCTCTGCCTGCCCTGTAATAGCACAGAAAAGGTACTATACCTTTGTAGGCTATTATGGGATGTGGTGGTGACTGTCATCCACAAGAGACAAAGGTAACATCAGCTCTTTAGTGAACACTCTTACAGTGGGTTGCTAGGTAGAAAGAGTATTCAGCAGGGCAACTGGCAGTGCTGAGCACTCTGGAGTCTGATAGGTGACTGGGACCTCTAGAAAATGTCAAGGAAAAAAAAAATTGTATCTACATAATCTTTTTGTTCAGCTGTTTCCACTGCCGCCCCCCCTTCCCCACCAGACTGAAACAAATACTTCTTGTTGTCAAGAAATGCAGCTTTTTGCCAGCTCTAACTATGACAGAACAACCATAAGTCAGCCCTCAGCAACCCTCTCCACTTCAGCAGGCAGGAGCACAGGAGGTAGGACTACACCTGTGACTACACAGCTGGACGTGCAGATCTGGGCTTCTAGATCCCTGTGTGTTATCCCCAGCTTTGCCACTGGCTTTATATCACATGAAATTAACTATATCTCATATTTTAAAAGAAAGAATAAAACAGCAAACAAACAAGCAAAAACACTCACAAAAAATAAAAACAAAAGCAAACTCAACCAACCAAACAGACAAAAACCACAACCGAACACAAAAGCAAATAAAACACAAAATCTCTCCTGGAAATTTTTTTGGTAGTTAGAGGAACCCAACAATCCCAACTATTATTGGTGACCTACAACAGTGAATGCTCTTCAAGATTTGTGCATCTATATAAAGCATACACGGTAGCTGGTCCTTCATGTTGAAAGGATCAATTTATTTTGACCAAGTTTCTACTCTGCCAAGTCAACAAATAGTAATCATTCTATATATGTTCAGTAATATATACGGTTATGTAAAATACAGCATGATAATCCCTGAATTCTTCCTCAGATCTTTATGCACTTTTCAAATTTATATGTTTAAAATGTAATCTCTGAAGATAATTAATTTCATTCTCCTGAATGTCACTACACTGCCAAAGAATATTCAGTTTGCAGCAATGGGTCACTTAAAAAAAAATGTTGTCTGAACACCCACTTAATTTTCTTCTTTTAATTAGTAAAAAAAGGGAATATGGCTTTAAGTAGAAAACTATATTTACAGGATTTGAGAAACGTTTTTCTTAATATGAAGATCACAAATCTGGTTAACTAGTGACAGTTTTCTCCTTTTCACAGCAGCAAACAAAGCTGAATTTCTTCTGAATGCCTTAGCAATAGTCTTAGATAGCTGTTGTGGTCGTACTTGAGGAGAGAAAAATATCATCCTCTTTCCTATCAAATAGTTACCTGAGGTTCTTAAAATAAGCTTACACAGTCAAATCTCAAACTAAAGCAGATATAGTCATTAAAAATAACATCTACCATCCTATAACTGGATTTGAGTTCAAGCACTGCTAACCAGGTCACAAATCTATTCCATTATATCCAGCTAACACAGGAGCATGTGTCTTATTTTGAAAGTTGATATGACCTGTAGAGCTCCTGTAACTCAAAAGCTTTCAGTGAGATTAAAGGTCAGGCCTTTTTCAGGGATACAAAATTTTGTTCTGGCTGCACAGGTAGCACTCATTACAGCTCTGAGACAATGTAAGAGGCACAGCATCCTTCTATCAGAGCCACACTGCTGCTCCTGCTACCTGGCTCAGTAACTGCATGAGTTACTCTGGTTTGTAGGAGAAGACATAGACATGCTTTTATGCTGCCAAAGCTGCTTAGACACTGATCTTCTATTCAGTAGTTTACGCAGCCATGCTTCGGCCTTTCACATCAGCTTTCACCTTTTGCAGACACAAAACCACCAATTGCTGAACCAAATGTAGTGAAAACCCTGTGAGAGAACTTACTGCAGCAGGGTCTTGAAGTGAGAGGAGCCTTAGAAAGTAATTTGCAGAGCAGCATTTCTTCAGCTGGTCCTGAAACTCCACATTCTTGCAGTGAGTGAAGCAATCGTTTAGCTAAAAAACAAACAAACAAACAAACAAAAAACCCCAACTTTTTTCCTTCTCTGGGTTTTTTATTGGTGCTCACTGATAGAAAGAGTACGTGTCTCAAAAGGTTTAATTATGGAATTGGGAGCTGTGAAGTTGTGACCAATTTTATTAATGTTTGGATAGTATTTAACAGCAGCATAAGTCTATATTCCTCTTTTCCAATCAATTATTATTGTAAATTGTAAATCTATCAGTTTTAAATCTTTGCATTGTTATCTTAGATTATGTTCTAGAAGTGAATGGAACTTCAAACAGAGAAGCTGCAAGAAGCAAACTTAGTAAGTATACTAACACTATTAGCCTGTCTAATTGTAAGTTTCTGAACTACACTGCTTTTTAATGGATTAAGATTTAACCAAGCTGTCTGGAAAAGCATTAAAGATTTAGCAGATTAGACACTAAGGAACAATGTACTTTCAGTTTAATTTTAACTCTCTTAGTCTAGTAGTATTCTTTACTGCTGTGTGTTCCTCTTCCTATTATAAAACTTTGAATTTATTATAAGAACCATAGAATTTAATTAATGTAGTTTTAACAATGCTACTGTATAACAATAAATAATGAATAAAAAAATCTGAACAGATAAAAATACCCTGGAGTAAAAATAGTGCATGAAAAGCAAGTAAAGAAATTCAATAACGAACTACACAGTTAGAATATAATTATCACCAAAACATTGTCATCTGAGTACAAAAGGGAAATGATTGTGTCTACATATCCCATCACACTCAAAGAATAGCCAGCTGATCAATGATTTCAAAGAAAGTGGGTAACTTTCTCCTTAATTGTGTTATGGTTTTAAATCGCCAAGGCCAGAAGCACTGTGTGCTTTGAATTGCATTCAGTATTTATACAGATAATTAGAACATTCATGATTCCACTAGAGTCAAATGATTCGTAGATGAGATATAAAACTGAGGGCTTCAGAGCAAAAATCAGCCTAAAAGTAGATGGGCCAGAAAACTTCTCAGAGCTAGAAAATGGGAGTATTTCATAATTGTGAAATTGTCTCTAGTACAGTTTGAACACACATTTATATTCAGTATCAAAACTCTAATCACAAATGTGCTGTTTACCTTCATTTTAGAAGCACTGTATACACAAGGATTCACACATAGACATTTAGATAATAATTTCCACTGCCTTCCTCTAAAAGTTCTTATTTCACTATGTGCATTAGAACAAGTTCCAAATAAATATTTATTTTCATGTGGTTATTGTCTACAGGACTAATGAAGATTTCAATAGAAAATCTATTCTATACAATTTGCCACAGGAAGGGTAATATCTTATTATCCTATGTCTTTGTTAGGCAACTCTGAATAATTAAAACAAACAAACGAAAAAAAGCAACCATAGTTACTCATACCACCAACCCACACTTTTAGGGAAGCAAAGTGGTTTGTTTATCTCTCAGTGTAATTTCTCTGCTGACTTACCAGCAAATGAAAATAGAGGCAGAAAATACCTGATTCCATCAGTCTGACCACATGAAAGCTTTTATTTCAACGGGATGCCTTGCATGTGAGGCTCAACCAGCCTGCACCGAGTACCACCAAAAATATAAGAGCCTTGGCAAGCATGTCTTACTTAAGTCCCACTCTAATTTCTGAAAATTCCATTGTGATTCCATGTTTGATCTTGAACCACCAGGATGTCCTCTCAGCCGTTTTCCAGAACTATTATTTAGAAGTCAGTAAAAATAGCACCCTTAGAAACATACATAAATTTATATGACAGATTTTATTTTACTTGATTGTGTGTGCAAACATATGCCTGCTATGTAGGAATCTCTTTACTCACCACAGAAATGCAAACACCTGTGATATGAAACAATTATCACTATGCACTTTCTTTTGGTTTTCCCTCCATATTTCTAATTGCAAGCTCACAGACTGATCTATGAAGAGCTTTACCTCTTCCCTCTCTGGCAGTTCTTGATCCAAAAGATTAAAATTTATGACATTGTGTGTGATTTTGGTTTTGGAAGTTCTTTTTGTAGGTATAAATCTAAGGTTCTGAATTACTAGAATATCTGATTTTCTGGGTCTTACCCATTTATAAGGTTACAAAAACATGTCATATAGAATTATTTTTATCTACTAGTTTTATTGTTATTATTTTAATTTAAATTATTTTCCATTGGTGTTTACTACAATTCCTATAATTAATTATTTTCAATAACAGAGATTACAATGTCAGAAATTAATCACATGTTCAAATGGGTAACATAAGTTAAGGAGTAATATTGTAATATTGTATTGACATAGGACAAAAGTGTCACAGTGGTTGATATCAAAAAGATTATGGAAATTTGTAAAATTTAAGTAATGGGACAGCAGGATACTTTTAAAGACATTTACAGCATATTTTCTGAAGCATGAAGAAAGATACGAAGAATTTTGCAATTCTGTCTTGCATCAAAATCTGTTCATTGGAAATTGCATTTTTGATACCAGACACAGGACAACAAGCATTATGAAGAAAAGCACGATACGATGAAAGTGAACAAAATAATCTTGTTTTTAATTTAGCTAAATTCAGTTTTTAAAGTCTCATCTTCAGCAACATTACCACACTTCAGTGTACTAGAATACAATTCCTAATGGAAATAATTTTTACTACCAAAATGTCATATAAAAATATTTTCAGCAGGAAGAATTTAAAAAATAATTTATTGATTTATGCATTTTATTAATAAGCAACAATTTATATTTCAGCTTTTGGAACAAAAGTCTCCACTTCTAAATTTAAATACTACTTTCAAAGACACTGTAAATATTTTAAATGAAATAAAAACTTGAACATGCAAATTGCTCTCTCACCCTAATTTTTGAAATAATATTTAGTCAAAAATATTTTTTGATTTCTTTATAGAGCAAACATTACTTTCTGTTTGTGCCTGATGTGGCTACGTGTCTCTTAATTACAACTTCATTTTATTTCTGTATGTACCCAGGTATGATATGCAATGAAGTATACAGTATTGCTGTCTGCTTTGAGGACTGAATACATATTCAAAATAAAAAAAATTATGAAGGCTCATATATACATTTGCAATGATCTATTGTTTATGTGTCAGAAATGCTACTAGTCTTGGAACTAAATAGAGCAATTTTTTATTAACTAATATATAACTTCTTTGAATGTAGCAACATACTATTAAAATAAATCCCTTCTACAGAGGACTTTATAAAATACCTCAGTAGATTCATATTTGCATTTTCATCTTTTGTGTTTGTCATTTAGATTCTTGCAATTGCTTGTATTTTATTCTCATTTCACAGTTTCTGCCTTTTTTTTTCAATCAGCGCAAATGTCTCCATTTCTTGTCATCTGAATCTCATTTCCCAAGCATCAAAGACAACAGGACATCAAAACAGAAGAGTTTTCACCGAGTTAAAACATGAGTTTGATCCTAAATCCGCATTATGAAATTATACATGAGTTTTGGTCCATAGATGTCTTTAACTGGTTTCCTCATACTTGAAACAAAGGATATTTCTTTTATATTTTTCTCTGTAATTTATCAGAAGAGTTATATACGACGATTTAATACTACTAGGCTGCTGGATGCACTGATGCCTGCGGTTAAACAGTTTATGAATTCATCTCGTGTAACGATGATAAAGTGGCATTTAAATCCTTAACTACTATAACAAACAACAGCTGCAACAGTAAGCATAGGCTCTGGACTCTGCTGCATTTAAGGATAAATCTGGATTTGTCTACACAAGCAGTTGCGATTTTATAGTATTTTAGCTACTCTATCTTACCTTCCCTTTTCTCTGCCTCCTATGATTGTCCTTAATGAACTCTGAGGCTACATCTATAAGGACTGATGCAGATGAAGATTTATTATTTTGTCCATAATTTGATCTGGCTACAAACAAGCCAATTCCATTTCAAATGTTATACATACAGAGGTGTTAGTGCACATTATGACCAAGCTAAAAAGCTTTCCTAGTAAATGGATGGATGCACTTTATCTCTAAAACAATTGTGTGGTTTCCAGACTAATAGCTCACTCCTTCTGGCTAGTTTGGTGTATCTTTTCATTCCCATCTTGTAAACTAGCACAGTATGATGGATTTTTCTGTGAATTACCTTATCCTTCTTTAAAAGCCGAGATGACTTACATGTGGCAGACTGCACGGGTACCAAGGCGAAGGAGCAGAGACAAGCTCAGTGTAGCTTGTTTTCAGTAAATTATCACCTGGACTTCCTGAGAACCAATTTACCACATAGACAAGTCCTGACAGGCTGATATCAGTAATTTGCTCTCAGCTACCCTTACTGCAGAAATTAAAAGTAAGAATGATTCGTTAATTCACAGGCTTATTATTCTGTGAAGTCACTCATTAAAGGTTTTAAGACTGTAATGTTGGTGTCATGTTACTGCTAAATCCAGTCAAATAGATCTTATGAATAATCAAATTTGCATGTTCATTGTTCCGCATGGAACATAAAGCACGTAAAAAAGGGGAGGAAAGAAGAAATACAGACAGGTTTTTCCTTCCTGGAGATTTCTCCCGCTATCAGAAGCTTGTCTAACATTTGTTTCTTACGAACTACAAATAATAAGGCCAAAGAAAATTTCTTTGCCCAGTGAATGCTACATGCCATAAGAAATGGCCTTGGCGTTTGTCAACAGCATGTGCGTGGAAAGTCATCATTCTACTTTGTTCCAAAAAACCACATTTCATTATTTTATTTTTGCATCCATTCACTCCTATGTCACCTCTACTGGTTCCTCTGTCATCTTGTCAATTGAATTCAAGCTCTTCATACTCTCGTTCTAAGCCAGCATAATATGACAGTTATGGTATAATGTATTGAATGCACACTGCTTGTTTCCTGCGTTGCTTTTTCCTTCTAGTATCCTCTGCTCTACGCTCAGACCTTGCACAACTGATACGAGAGAAGTAGCGTAAAAAAGCTGGATAGGGACATTTCTATATGAGTGGAACATACTCACAAAGCTGTATTACTGCCATTTCTATTACAGTGTTGCCTAGAGATCACAGCCAAAATCAGTACGCTGGGAAGAATGACAGCAGGTTACCAGCCTGGCACTGACAAGCTTACAGTTAAACAGGACAAAAGGTTGGAAAGTTTATAGAGACACAAAAAGCTGGAAAGTGACACAACTCGATCAGTGCCCTAGATAGGATCTGACCCTTGACTCTGTGCCCTGAAGCTGGGCAATATTGCCTTTCTGAATTCGGCAGCAATAACCTGAGGCTGGGCTGGCTTTTCCAAGTCCTGAAGCTAAGAGCTCCAGAGATTTTAAGACCTCTGAACAGCTGGTGGCAGATATTTTTGTGACTTCTGTGCTCTCCATTCTTATTTTTGAAAACCTTTTCGTACTTAAAACGTAGTTCAGGATGTTTTTCCCTGTTTTACTCCCCAGAAGCTGCGGCTAAAAATCCTGAGTGTGTATCAGACCCTTTCTAGACTCTGCTGTAACACAGCTACTCTGAGAAGGATGTTTTCAAATAATGAGTAAGTGGTAAAGAAATTCAGTGGAACAAGAATCCAGTTTCCTGTAAAAGTAATGACTGTATGGCTGTCCTAAAAACAAATTCACTTTTTCACGGCATAAAATTAGCTATATTCTGAGTTTCTGTTTATTTAGCATGTCTTGCTAAAAACTTAAACAGAAAAAAAAAAAAAGGAAAAAGAAGAGTGCCCTAAACTATCTGCATTTACTTAAGGAGACATCAACTACAGAAACAGAGATCTTCACGTCTGGTATACTCAGAAATTTATATAACATGACCAACAGGTGGGTTCAAGTTGAAATTATCCTTGAATTGTTCCTTCAGGGAGTCATAACAGTTGTATGGAAGCTGAATAAGTGTCTCTTCCACTTTAGGCAAAGACAAGACCTCAGTGTTATGTTTCATGAGAAAAGCCATTAGGATACACAGGAAAATGATATTACGAGCCCAGAAATAATTTTAAGATAATAGAAAATTTCAGAAAATTCAGTTTGTCTATGTAGGAGCAACAGACTGATATTTCTGAACACCAGAAAGAGAGAAGATGGAGATTCCTATTTCGTGCAACACTATTTTGCTTTGTTTTCTTTTGAAACAGGCTTTATTTCTTTTTCTTGTTCTTCCAGGAGTCAAGGCATGATTAGTTTGAAAGAAGATGAATGATGATTTACTATGTCACTGTAAAACAGAGAGTAGCTGTATGAGCTATTTCTTGAAAGAGATTGAAGGATATAAAATCCAGGGACAATGCTCCTAAACTATTGTTAATGTAAGATATTTCTGCATAGTAGTACATAAATTTGTAATTTATAGAATAATTTATGCTGAAAGGGACCTTTGTATGTCTTCTAGTCCATACCAGTGCTCAAAACAGGACCAGCTTTGAAATCAGACCAAGTTGTTAATGGCTTTGTTCATTTGAGTTCCTAATTTAATTGTTTAAGTTTGTAACGCTTAAAAGTTTTCAAATTGGCACTGTGTAAAAAGTATTCCTTCTCTGTACTGCTTTCAAGAATACAGAGAACCACATTTGCTCTCTTAGTGTATTCTGAGGGTGATTGTCTTAAAGCTTTTGAATTTTGAATCCTGTAGTCATTGTGGTCTACAGCAGGGTCACAGGGGAAGACAAACAAAGTTTTAAACAAACTTTATGATAGTGTGCTTTGGGGTCAACAAGATGTTGGGCTGTTCCTCAGTTTAGGTCACCTGAACATTTATTTATCTTTGCACTCTAAGATACCAAGGAATCCTTCTGCTTACCCAGGATATAGTCTCAGGAGCTCCTTTCCTTCCTACAGGAAAGGTTGGTAGCAGCGTGGTGAAATACAGTTATGTTGGCTCACTCCCACCTAAAGATTCCCTCTGCAAAAGTAAAAGAGAAGAAATTTTCAACTCTCTTGAGCATTTACCATTACTTAGGAATTATTGTCGTTTCTTTTCTTTCTTTCTTTCGTTCTTTCTTTCCCTCTTTCTTTCTTTCTCTCTCTTTCTCTCTTTCTTTCTTTCTCTCTCTTTCTCTCTTTCTTTCTTTCTCTCTCTTTCTCTCTTTCTTTCTTTCTCTCTCTTTCTCCCTTTCTCTCTTTCTCTTTCTTTCCTATAACAGTAGCATCATTGACTTTCTGAAGCACAGAAGTTAGTAGTTTTATCTTCAGTCCATATTTTCCTGTGTGAATGTTGACAGGTAAAAAGTGCAAGAAAGTTTTTCCTCCTGCCATGACCTGCCCAGAGGTGGGACAGAGCACAGCCCTAGAAAGTGGAAGGCATCCTGTACTATGACTGTTGTCATTGTTTCTCCCTGGGGACAGGGAGGGGAGGGATTTACATGGTCTAGAGAAGTGCTGAAAGAGAACCCAGCCAGTATTCATCACCAATAGAGGCGAGTGAAGAAAAGAACTACAAGCTGGTGTGGGCTCTAAACCTAGAATTTTTATAGTGAGAGATGAGTGACTAGCATTTTAACAGTATGTTAATACTTTTAATAAATGTCTCGTTATAAATAAATTAAAACTCGTAAGTCAATACTTTCAATAGTTGCTACAAATATATCTGTTGATTAGATTGCTCATTATGGAAGGATAAAAATTATTGAGATTATAGTACAAATACATTGAAACAAACTTAAATTGAGAAGCTGTCTATTAAAAGGGCAAATCTTTACCGATAAAATATAATTTACACACAGGATAAACATAGATCTGAACATATAAATGTGTTCCATAGCTGGTAGCTATGATAAGAATTTAACACACAAATTCTTGGTTGTAAGCAAAACTATCCATAGGAAAAAGGTTTTAAAGAGTTAAAAAATGGATGGTTATAACACGATCCACATGAAATGGTGGATAGAGAGTAGTTTTAACAGTTTTGTTGCTAAATGCTCAAGCATCAAGAAGTCATAAATTCTCAGAAAGTTGAGAGTAAATATTAGAGCTTGGCTTTACAGTATAAAATTGATTTTACCAGGGGTGGAGTGACCATTTTCCAATGTTTATTCATCTACAGCTGCCTTATAAATTGATACAGTGAAAGAGAAAAGATAGAGTTCAAAAGGTTGTCTGGATCTCCTTTTATTCTCTCTGTTTTAAGGAATTTATGGAAACTGTCACTGACAATACAAAGAAGCTTTTTCTCTGAGTATGTCTGCGGATTGTTTTGGCTATTTCTAGACTGTGTGAGGAGCAAAGCAATTCATCAGTAATTTTTAGCTGAAGAATTAAGGAAAAAAAAACTTCGAATAAGGTGAAACATTCTCTAAAGGTAGAGGATTTGCTTGAGTATGAAAACAAGCAATGTCAGGCTCAAAAGGTTGTTAGAAGATCTAAGAAGCCCTGCTGCCAAAACCTCTGTAACACTATTAATAAACATACTTCAGTGGCTAAAATATGAAATAAGATTATAAGCATAAATATAAGAGACCACAGATCCTTCGCAATACCTAGTCTAATTAAAAGTGGCATTACTCTTGATTTTAATGCATTGGAGTTGAACATGGAGAAGGTTTCACTTAATGTTATTAAAAGCATGCTGACATTAAGTAAATTTTGTTGATGTCAGGGATACTTTTTTAAAGACGTGTTTCATTTAAGACTTTAAGACTGAAGTGAGGGAAGCTCTGCAATTCTGTTGCTAGTTAGTGGATGTGAAGAGAAGATTTTATTTGATTTTCAGATATCTTCCCTTGACTGGTTTAATAGGACTCACGGACTGTGTTTAATAACGTGAGCAACAAGTGTATTTGTTATATTTTATGATTATTTTAAGCAAGAGGTAAATTTAATCTACTTCAAAGCTATACAATTTTACAATAACTATATGAAAGATCTATAACAGAACAGATACTAGGAATATTTTGTTAGATTTTATGTTTGTTATCAGAAGAAAATTTCATTAAAACCTATGATAGTATAAGACTGATCTGTGCCAGATTTTGTTTGAATATAAATAAATTGAGGGGAGTGGGGAATGAGGGAAATTTCCCCCTAAAAACATTAAGGAGGTAGTTTGCCATGTTTGTTGTGGAAGAGATTTGACTAAGCCTGAATCTATTTTTAAAACTGGAAATTCCAATTAAAACTTCAAGCCTATTGAATCCATGTAAAATGAAGTGAGGAACAGCTGACAGTGTGGAAAAAGTCAAAGTGGGAGAAATAGTTCTGACTTCTGCAGCTGAGGTTTACATATACTCTGTACAGTTGTGCTGACAGGAGACTTGATGGAAGCAGAAGCTCTTACATGTAAAAAGAGAAAGTGAGGACTTCCTCTCCATTGCTGAGAGCAGTGCATATGTATGCAGGTGTGAGAAAAGTAATTCATTAAACATAATTAGGAAGTATGTATATACATATACACAGAGATATATATGTGCGTGAGTGTATGTGTCTTTGGAGCAAATAAGGAGCGCAAGCCTTCAATCATCTCCCACAGAAAGAGGAGCAGATTTGTCCTCTATCTGGACAACCACTTGCTCAGGACAAGAACCTTCAGCCTTCCTCTTCCTTGAGGCTAACACTAAAAGTGCAATATATTTAGATGGACACTTTGCTGTACACAAGAGGAATGTGAGACTCGATGGAACCGTTAGCAATAATGGAACTGTAGCAATAAGTGGGATTAATTTGATGAACTGTGGATATCCTCACCCAAGCCAGTTGTCTGTGTTACCTTGATAAAAAACTGGAGAAAAATGAACAGATATAGAACATGATTAATCTCACCTGAACATAAATGGCTAAAGCAGAAGCTCATCACCAGTGCCATAAATATTTCCCCCAGCTACCTAAAAGAAAGCTTAAGAGGACTGAGTTGAGCATCAATGTTTGCATTAAACAATGCCTGAATTCAGGCAAGAATAAGCTTCTGTATTCCTGACAGTGAAGTTCAAAGAACTTGATGGTTATTGGTAGTTCTACAAATACTCAGTGGTACAAACTAGCCAGACAGCACAAAGTAAGCTAGAGTTGTGTACATTTGCACACATTGTTCTGCCCTTCCACCTGGGTTTTTATGTTCTTGTGTATGTGATTGCTTTTTCTCCCCACTCTTTCAAGAATGTATCTCTACATCCATGTGTACAAATGACTCCTTCTCTATAGAAGTGCTTGGTTTGATGTGCCATCTGTGCCACTGTCCTTGTCCCTCCACCTCTTTCAGAGGTGTTTGCCTTACTCTGGAGAAGTCACACTGAATTAAGGAACGATGTTCCGTGGGTAAAAAACTAAGCACGTTCAAAATTGGCAGAATCTACCCTTTGGAAATCTGTTCTTTCACTCTCACACACATTGTGCCTCTAATGCACTAGACGAGGTCAAAGTAGGGTGACAATTCAGGGTAAAATAAGAAAAGAACAAATTCAAACCTTAAATAAACTGAATCCTTTCATAATGGGATCATTTGAGGATATTCATTCTAGTATACTTAGAGGACCAGCTGAAGTAATTTTAGAGCTATTAGTAATAACTTTTTTTCTGAGAAATTGTGGAAGACAGAAGAAATTCCAAAAACTGGTTGTCTAGGAAATTGTAGGCCAGTTATCCTAAATTCAGTTCATGGAGAAAAAAAAGTTACTAGAAGACCACAGAGATTAACAGCATGCAGGGTGGTCTTCTCAAAAGCATATCATGTCAGAACAAGCTGATTTACTTTTATGACAGAGTAGCAAGTCTTGTGGACAGCAGAGAAACAACAGATGTCATACATTACTGTCTCAGGCTTTACACTCTTTTAGATGATACAGTCATAAGAGCAAACAAAACATAATTTAGAAAAGAATCTGCCGTAAAGTGAATGCACAGGTGTTTGGATATTCAAAATACAATATTCAATATACAATATTCAGAAAGTAGTTATCAGTAGTCCACATTTCCAACCAGTCAGACGCGTCAAATGGGGCCTAAGGTGGGTCTGGTGTTATTCGTTATTTTTGTTAGGTGATTGAGTAGAGACTATAGATATTACATTACTGAAACATGATAAGTCAAATTGGGAAGGGTTGCCAGATTAAAATTTCATATACCCTGAAATAATGTAGAAGGGGTGCAAAAAACAGGATTAAGTTTCACATTTACTAAAGAAAATCTTGTACTTCTGCAAGAATTACTGCACAAGCAAGACATGGAATAGTAGAGCAAGCAGCAGTTCCATAGAAGCAGATCTGAGAGAGGCAGCTGACAACTATAACTCAGAGGTTGTGACTTGGAGTGTAACAAAGAAAATCCTTTTCAGCATTCTGTGACATTTCCCAGCTGGTAAAATAGTAATAAAAAATGCTACATAGAACTGTGATTTGTGCAGTGCCTTCCTATGTGGATGGAAAAAAATTATGAACAAGAACCTTCTGAATATATAACTGCTATAATTATCTGTCTTTGAAATTAATATGACAGTGTTTTGGCTAGGTATTTAATTTAGCTTTGTTTTCTTTGCTTTTGAGTATTGCTTGGTTTTCAGTCTTAAAATAGAACACACTAATTACAATCTATTCTAAGCTTTCTTGCTATGGAGCAAATGCAGTTTACTTCCACCTCAGATCATTAATCCAGCCACAACAAAATGTATAGAAGAACCTCTGATACTTACAGCTTTGTACTAGTGTAAATGACTGTACAAGCTGATGGGTCATGAACATATGGAGACCACAAGCTTCGTTTGCACAGCCAGGCAGGATGCCCAATGTAGTCTCTGAGTTTAAGAACATAAGTAACTGGCAATTGCTGAGCTTGCTGAAGAGATGTAAGGCAAGTGCTGCCTTCAGACTGTTATAGTAATACTTGTAGGTAGATGAGAAGCAATAATAAATAAATTCCAAACATTTCCCGTCACAAGAGAAGTGGTTTGTTGCCAGATTAAATAAAACCAAGTAACAAAACAATATACATTACGTATAGGACAAGTAGCTTCTTGTTCACAACATCTTTGGCCAAGTTTCCAGTTGCAAGGCAAGAGGGATTACTGTGACTTGTACAATAGTTCTTTATCCTTCAGCCCCCACCTTGTGCATAAACTCCTTTCTGATACAAAATTTACTTCTGTTAATTACAATATTTTTAACATGCCATTATCTGCGCTTACATATTCTTTAAAATGAAAAATACAGGTTAAATTAGTATCTGTTTACTTTTTAGTTTATTTCTTGACGATATTTTGTCTCTATAACAACCTGTTCATGACAGTATCACTCATACCTTTCTGTCACATTATTCTCACCCACCCTCAACAGGTACCTGGCAGTAAACTTACACTACTACAGGAAGAGAATATTCTTTGTGGGTTTGGTTTGGTTTTATTGGTTTTTTTCCTTAATTTTAAAGTGTCTGAAATGCTTTGAAAACTGTGGCCAGCCCATCCAAATGGTGGTTTTATAGCTATTTCACATAGACAGTCATGAGTCTTTGAAGGTACGAAGTGTGCTGGTAGTGGAGATCTATGACAGATAAAAGACAGATCACCTTTTTCCAGACTGCCTACCCTGAATCATGCCTTGCATCTCCTGCAAGAGTGCTTGCTAGCTGGCAAAGCAAAAGTCGGGCCAGAGAAGTTGATAAAAATTTAACACTAAGGACTATCACATGCAATTCTAAAAAGCACATCTTATCTGTGGTTTTTATTTAGCAGTAACCCAGGAAATGGTATCAATCCAATCCTTCATTTGAAATTGAATGTGATACTCTGCATCCACACCACAATACATATAATGGTACATGAATTTATAATATTACTGCACATATGTAATGTGGCACATTATAGAGATAAGATCTCAATAGAAATAACTATTTTATTCTGGGTTGTGCTTGCTTGTTTTAATAAACTAAAAAGTTTAGTCTAACCATACTCAAAATGACCTGGGCCATAGTCCAACTAGGTCAAAGACAACTTAAAATTCCATGCTACAAAGCCACATTCATCCACCCATGACAAACATTCAAAACAAATATGCTGATTTTACTCACAAATGCTTTGCTACTGATCAGTATTTAAATTATTAAATTTA
This sequence comes from Pampusana beccarii, assembly GCA_013399365.1. Classification (NCBI taxonomy): domain Eukaryota; kingdom Metazoa; phylum Chordata; class Aves; order Columbiformes; family Columbidae; genus Pampusana; species Pampusana beccarii. The sequence goes on from VWYH01002747.1 coordinate 243,589, forward strand.
ATTTGGTAAGGAGTGAAACTGAAAAGGAATGTAGAACTGCCTTCAAGTGTGTAGCAGAAACAAGGGAAAATTAAAAATCTTAACATGAATCCTACTGTCTTAAATAGTGCCTAGATCTTTAATAGAAAGGGCGAAGAAAGTGTCTTTTTTTTAGATTCCACACTGGGATCACTGCCGACTATCAGACTTTATGCCTTATACCAGAGTTTTATTCAGTGTTTTTTCCCTGCAACAATAGAAGAGCTGCACTGTAACTAAACTTTTGCACAATTATTTCAAAGAATAAAACAGCATTTCAGTATTTTCAGAGGGCCTAACTGTGTATTCAGTTGGAGGCATTAAATAGATACAACCACATCTAAAAAGAATGCTTTTTCTTGTGACCTCAGCCGTCAGAAGAAGAAAAACACAGCTGGGAGCAGTATCACAAAGCAGACGACCTAGAGGAAGAGAAGGCTGCAAGCTGTGCCTGAGCAGGGCAGGGACAGCTGCAGAAATGGAGCTGTGAAGCAGCCGGCTGGGGAAAGCCAAGCCAAGCAGTAGCGTCGCTATGATAAAGCTGTGGGAAGCTTTTTGAAGCTCTGACACGACTCCCCAAGCAGCGTGGTCAATTGAAAGAGAAGCACTGCCCGGGGCACGGTGGCCCGTGGAAGCTCTGGGGAGGAGAGGTAAAGCGTGTACACGCCAAAGGGCAGGAGACAGCTGGGCTACAACAGGCATTGAGAGAAATCAGTAACTGCCTGCTGACCCAAATGGCAAAATAAGTGAAGCCAGGGCTATGCTCAAACTTAGGGTACGTAAAGGTTAGTAAGCCATCTATGCAACTGGTATGAATGGCATGTGAATGCTATGGGATAATCAAAAAGGAAGTAAATTAAGTACGTTGAACTAGATTGGTTTGGGGGGGCGGGAAAGTATATTTCCACAGGAGACTGTTAAAAGAGACTTGACAGGGAGACTGAATATACTTCTGTGAGGAAACATGTCAAGGCTCAGCAGGGCAGTATGTTAAAATGAAACAGCACCTTTCTCAATACCATCAGAAGGTGAGACCTCACCCTGAGCTGACAGTCAAAACCCAGTCCTAATCCTGCCACGTTGGCTTTCCCCTCTGATTTGCTGCAATGGTCCTTCCTATACATATAGTAAAAAAGGGAGAAATGCAGAATGCCTTGGTAATGGGCACAAGCAGAAAGACCCTGTGACTAGGACAACAAATGTATTTGGGCTCGCCAAGCGTTGTTAGATGTAGCTATACAGAGATCTGTGGATGACCACAGACTCCAACCACCATGGCAGATACATAAAAACATAGCCAAGATGACCGTGAAAAGGGTCAGATCCAATCCTGGAGGGAAATTCAGAGTAAATACAACAATTTGAACAAGAAGCTGTAGCTATTCATTCTCCTGTAGTACCATCCCTGCTGATTTCTGTGCCTCATTTACTGCATAAGCTGCTCAAAGTATATCACTTCAGGGATTTTTCGCTGCATAGTACAGTGTTGAGAGGACAGCTTGAAAGCAACAAACAATAAAAATAACATATAAAAGGAAAATTTGAACACCTCAAAACATTTTAAGAGCCTTTAAAAGTGTAAAGAGTCCTATTATCTTTCTAACATAAATGAAAAACGAGAGGAATTGAAGTGGTTGGTAATATACCACAGGTGTAGGTTTGAATAAAGCTCAGATGTGAAGTGCCAGCTAGTTGCTGCAGTATAAAGAATACTTTGAGGGTCTCCACAACCTCATAGCAGACTTAGTTCAGCCCAGTTAAAAAGATCTGTACGTTACAAAACCTACCGCTGAAAATCAGCACTAATTTGTGTTCACAACTGTCAGGCAGAAGAGTGGTCAAAAAAAATAGGTTGTCCTCCTGCCCTAGTTGTTATGTCACTCTTGGGCCACAAAGGACACCCTATATGGATAATATTTGAATGACCTCTATCTATTTAGATGACATTTGGAAAACTTTCAGTTAGTGTTTGGATGGCTCATTTTTTAACACAGGGAAAACCAAAGGCTGGGTATGCTAGACAAGAGCTTTCACCCAGATTTCTTTTTTTTTTTTTTTTTTTCAATTTTTTTTTTTATT
>VWYH01002747.1:246066-417107 GCA_013399365.1 Pampusana beccarii
GTTCAAATTTTGTTCGAAAGTGTCTGAAAATGAGACATTCCTTGTTATTTTTGCCTTTGATTAAGAAAGCACTTTATCCACCAAATAATGTATTAAAAAAACCCGCATTTATTTATTTATTTATTTGTTAGCTGGTTAGGAAGTCACGGGTGAAATGCTTGCAGAAAATAAACAAAACTCCACATTTAGGAAGAAAAAAAAAAAAGTGGATTTAGACTATATAGTAGCTTGTTTCTGGTATTTTCTTTTCCTTTTTTAGTAGGAACAAACAGAAAAAGTCTGCCGTCTTTTCCCCACTTACCTTGTTAGCTGATGTCCTGAACATCACTGCAGTTTACAATAGCTGTGAGCAACATCCTCTTGAACATTAGTCATTATGGATTAGATTCAAAAGTAAGGATTTAGACAATGTAGTTAGTACACTTATTAAGTCTGAGAAATTTCATTTTTATCCTGCTACGGTAATACAGTTCAAGTGAGCCAAGAGGACTAAGTTTGCAACAAAAAGTTTTTTTGAGCAACTGATTGCACCAGCAGACCAAAACAGTAGATGCTGAACAATCTTTCTTCATTTATGCTGTATATGTCTTTGGGTTTTTACCTAGACGAGGTTTAGTGTAGTGACCTGGAGCTATCGTCTCCATCACATGTGTGATTTGACACTATCTAAAAAAACAAACAGTGGATCAGATTTTTATGAGGATCCACAATGTGTTTGTTGTGCACTTCAAGCAGTTTCTAATTTAGTTTCCTCTGAAAATAATTAAATTACTGTATAACAAACACATGTGCAGTAAGTAGACACTTCTGGGGGATTTGCTTCAAAATTACACTGCTAATGGGATCCAAAATACTAATGTCCATGCCATCTCATATCATCTGTTTCTGTGGTTGTCAGGTGTGATTCCCCATGCAATCAATAGAGAGAAGTAGCCATAAAGTCTTGAGTTATCCTTTCATAGTGAGTTGTTTGAACACGGTCCAGTTTAAGTTTCTTCAGGTTCAAATTCAGAACTTTTGCATCCCAACTCAAACATTATTTCATATTTAAGCTGTCTGCGGCTCAGCTTCTGACATAAAGGTTCTGGGTGGCATTCGTGTAGACACCATCCAGCGTTTCTTATGGGTTAGCTCAGGTGGTCCCTGGCTCTGCATGCCAGCTTCTCTGAATTACATTCACACACACCTTCATTTGTTTAGAGATTTTTCAGGGAGCTAATGTGATTACCAAATATCTGTGGATTTTTCTGTGCTGATTATGCACATGTCAGTCACCAGGCCATGGTCTTGGCATCTCCTGGAGCACTGGATTTCATCTAAAAGCCACCCATTATTCTCCTCGTCTTTGGACCATATGGCTGCTTTAATTCTCCAAGTAGTTGTGAATTAAGTCAGATTCTCAGTGGTTAATACTTCTGACATTGGCATTTTTAAATTTCCATTTTCCTTCTTAAAGGTATTATCAGGCAAACTTCAGATATTAAAAAAAAACACATATATTTTTATCCATTGATTAAAGGTGCAACACCCTTAGCTGCACTTCATATTCCAAGATGCCATCAAGTGAACAATTGAACTTACCCCATATCCTAGAAAGTTTTGGCAAAATGAAGTTGAAGTATGATTTGGGGTTCTTAGTTGATGACTGGGCTTCCAGAAAACATGAATCATGGGTTTAACTTAGTGATGAAAGTTTCATGCAAATGCTTTTGAGAAGCAGCTGTCACACATAAATGGTGCAGTGAGTCAATCTGTTGTACAGCTTTGGAAACTGAAAAGACCCTTCCATTCCCATGGTGAAAAATAAATGGCAAAACTGATAGGTGTTAAAGTTTAAGTCATGTTTAGGGAAAAAAAATCCACTCTGGATGATGTAATCTAGTGTTATGTCTAATGAATAATGACAGGAGAAACCATGCCAAGATCGTACTACAGCAGCTGAGCAAGACAGCCAATGTTTCAGCAGTCTATCTTTATTAGCATGTATCCTATTAAAAAGCACGTCTTCTGCAGTAAATATATATATGACAGTGTTTATTTATTTATTTTTCGTAACTCAATATGGCAAAGTATAAGCAAAGCTAAGCTGTGATTGTATTGGGGAGAGGCAGAAACATTCAGAGTGTCTACTACTTAATTACATTTTCTGATTATTAATTAAAAAAGCAATTGCAGTACTTTTTCAGAGGAAATCTTTTTTATGGATTATATATTCTGGGTCCAGAATCTGTATCAGACTTCCAAAAAGATGTCTTTATGTCATCAGAACTTTTGAAAATAATTTGTACTAGTAAAAATTACAATTACTGATAAATTTGCTTATGAAAGGAATACAACAAAGACTGACTTTGCTTAGCAGTGGAGACAGACTCACATTTTACAAGTGAGAAATAATTACTGGAAATTCTCCACAGTGATCTGACAAACATTTACTCAGGTCTATAAAGTGCATGCAAAACTAGCAACCTTTTGAAGGGCTATGTGTGTGTTGGATTTTCCAAACCTAAATGGACTAGCTATCAGTAGATATACAGATGTATTTAATGAAATTTATTTCACATAATTTTTTAGGGGAGAGGGGGTGTTAATGTCAGAAGAAAAAATGACAACACTAATTTAAATATGCACATTTATGGTGTGCAAGTGCCCAGGGGTGGGCAGTGAGGGCTGCATGGGGGTCTGTGTGAGGAGAGGCCAAGGCACGGCTGAGCCCCACAGCCAACGTTGTAGTGCCTCTGGGTGAAAGTGTATTTAAGAAAGTGAAAAATGCTGCTTGGCAGGGTGGAGTGAGGAAAAAAAAATGTGAGAACCTGCCCTGAGAAACCCAAGGTGAGAGCAGAAGTAAGGGTAAGAAGTGCTCCAGGTGCCAGAGCAGAGATTCCCATGGAGCCTGTGGAGACACCATGGTGGAGCAAGTATCCATGCTGCAGCCCATGGAGAGGACCATGTCTGATCAGGTGAGGATGCCCTGAAGGAACTATGGCCCATGGAGGGCCCACGCTGGAGCAGGGGAAATGTGTGGGAGGGAAGGAGAAGCAGAGAGGGGCTGTTATGCACTGACCCAAACCCCATTTTCCATCTGCCTCCACTGCTCTGGGCAAGGGTAGAGGAATCAGGAATGAAGAAGTGAAGTTGTTGAGCCTGGTGGGAAAAAAGGAAGGAAGGTGGTGTTTTAATTTGCCTTTGTCTCTCATTATGTAAATCTATTTTAGTTGGCAATAAATGAAATTAATTTTCCCCAAGTCGAGTCTATTTTGGCCATGATGGTAACTGGTAACTCCCTGTTCTTTTCTTGATGTAGGAGATTTTCCATCTTATTTTCTCCTCCTGTCCTGCTGAGGAGGAAAGTGAGAGAGTGGCTGGGTGGACATCTGGCAGCCAGCCAAGGTCAACCCACCACAGCAGGTATTTCTTTAACTGAATAATCCAAATGTTCTGTACATTTTTTAAAATATCAGCTTGCATGGAAGATTCTCTGGAGGGAGGTGATGCTTTAGACTACATGCCAGGGTACAGAAGTAAAAATGTATGTGCAGAAATATATATAAAGCACCCCTTGTCCTGTATGTTTTACGCTGATAGTAGCTAAAACCTGAAAATATATGAATGAATCATGTGTCATCATTCTGAGATCAGCCAGAGGATAGGGCTTGAAGCAATCTGAAGGTTACGACACACCAAAAGCAAAATACCTGAATAGATATATACACATGTGCACCCAAAATAGCTTATTCTGTACTGCTCATTGAGAGATATATTTAAAATTGCATTCTTTACAACTGGTATTTGAGAACATCTATGCATTTAACTTCTGTATTGCTATTGACATGGAATCACACTCCTGTTCATGAGGACCCACCGCAGGCGAGGTTATTGCTCATCCTGGGCAGGAATGGGAAGTTTAGCCCACATGGCCATCAAGCAAAACCAGGCATATTTTAAAATTCTACTAGCTTATATAAATCAGTTTAACACAGTTTCGAAATTGTTTTGAAACAATCCAACACATTTGAAGCTGTGCTTTAGCCAAGGCTTTGCACAGCACAGCTACTTATTGTAATTTTAGTCTGAATCTCAACAGGTTTTCTTATGTATATTCATCTAACACTGTTGGAAGAGAAATTTTACCATCAAAACGCTGTTCAAAAGACTCACATTTTTATGTCTGACTCTCAAGGTCACAGAATCGCAGAGTTCACTGTGTACTTCAGGGAGAAGAAATAACATAGACATCTAGCTGGGATCCAACCAGAAAGGGGGAAAAAAAAAGAAAAAAAAAGCACTTTTAAAGTGAAACGAGAAAAAAAAGTTGGTAAAATGTTAATGTACTGATGACTGAGGGATATCACTCACTAATAAGCAAATGGAAAACTTCCAACAGCAAGGCTGTGTTGAGAAGATGATGTTCTCATTTACAAGCATTCTGGCCTCTATTCCTTTTTAATAGATGCAGCAGTTACAACAACAAGATTAAAGAGGCCCTGCATAGACCCTGTAGCATCTGGTTAAATGGTCCACAATCTGTCCTTTTTTTTTGTAGGCCTGCATCAAATATGTTCGCTATTTATCTTTGTGTATTTGCTATGCAAGTGACCAGACTTACCATTTAAAAACTTGACTGGATATGTGTCAAATTCTACCTGGAGGAATCCTTTCACCTCCTGTAGGAACATGTTAGATGGGTCTCTGTTTTAAAATCTCTCTGCTTAGTTTTTGCAAAACAACCTTCATTTCAAAGGGTTGTAAATGTACTATAGCAGTTTATATGGCCATTGTACATTTTAGTTCTCTGCCTGTCAGTCATTGATGCATTAAAGGTATACAACAAAACCAAAAATTCACATCAACTCTTTAACATGAAAATATTGTCATCCTAAAGGACTGGGAATTCTGATTTTTCCTTTTAGGATAGTTGAGCCATCTACAGGAGAAAATCTGCTTTCTATTATTCTTATTTTAGACAATAAACCAAATCCATTCGACGGGAAATGATGTGTTTTGCAGCCAACTGGGTAATAATCAGAACATTCTGAGAGGATTTACTTGGGAAAAACAGAAACAATTTATTCCGAAAACACAGTGCAAATGGAGTTTAAAATGTATAGTATTAACATAGGTATCCAATAATATATCTAGGTTCCTTTCATTACTGGTGTTTTCTTGGAAAATGATAGTGTAGGTGGTTAAGCAATAGGGCTTGGCTGCAGCCTTTGAGCACAGCTGCAACAAATAAGTAGTCTACAGTCTCTATTAGAAGGAAATAGATATTGATGGAGAAATACCTGAAGCTAATAAGACTGATTTCGGTGGGAGCTGGAGTAGACCGTTTCTGTGGTTCAACTGAGATCTTTAATTTACCTCATAAGATGGAAGTTACTCAAAAGAAAAGAAGGCTTTTGAGTATCACATACCTGCTAATGACATTGGAAGCTGTTACTGTTTTATAGCTCAGTTTAAAAGAGAACCAACAGAAAAGTAAAAATGACATAAAAATATTGAGAGAAACTTAGTCACCCCATACAATAGATTTAGGGCTTACTTTTTCTTTGCACAATATTAACTCGTTCTTTCATCAGTAGACACAGGGAATAACTGCTCAATGAGGGCATCTTAAAAGAGAGGTAATCCAGGGGAAAGACAGAGACAGCATTGTGGTTTCACTCATCTCTTTATTATTGCTACTGACAGGTAACTGAATTTCTCCTTTGCCTGAAGCCATACCACCTGAGGTTCTAATCTTATCAGATTTTATGTGCTAAGCATGGTTGAGAGAGCTCTAAGGAATAACAGGTACCACAGGAAATGGTTATTCTTCCTCTTGTCTAGTGACGCTTGCCAGTGCAACACACTTCCAGTGCAGTTTTCCTTCCCAGTGACTTAATACTTTCAAAAGTATTACAGTAACAGTCTATAATAGCTTCTGTGATATGACCAAGGGGACAGGCCAGCGGACTCAGAATGAAAAAATATCAGCTTATCTCACAGTTTTGTCCATTCTGCCTGATTGGAGATGCATCAAAAAAGCACGAACCAGCAGGGTGGTCAAGGACAGCCACCCATGGGTCCCATCATGCACTTGCTCAACTCCACTCCAGCATAGTGCATAACTTTGTGTAATACAGCCACTTAGAAAAGGGAAGATTCTGATATTAATCTGTTTTTCTATTTGGTACAACTTTTAATGAATTCACATTCAAATATAGACTTCCTGCACCAAGACCAAATTAATCAAAGTATTGACAAAAGAGACTTCATAAAGTGAACTCTAGCTTTGGGCAAAGGGAAAGAAGATTGAATAGCTGTAATATTATTTCACTTTTCTTTGTTATATTTCTCTGATGGATATTAGAAAAGAGACTTTAAATGATGCTGATGTTTTTCCAGTGTGGCAAACAGTGATGATGCCTGGTTATGTTTTAACAGGGTGATTATGTTTGACAAATAGACAAGTTCTCAGAAACTTTGGTCTGTAGCCGGGGGAAGGAAGAATGAAATATTCAATTTCTTGGACTGGGTTTCTTCCTGGAATCATTCCTGTGATTTTTTGTTTGTTTGTTTTGTGGTTTTTGGTTGGTTGGTTCATGTTTTTTGTTGGTGGTTTGGTTTTGGTTTGATTTGGTTTGGTTTGGTTTTGTTGTTTTGTTTTGTGTGTGTTTCCCAATTTGCCCCCATCATGGCCCTGTTTTTCCTAACATTAGGAAAGCTGATATTTCCAATGAATTAAAAAAAAAAAAAATCACTTTTACTGACCGTAACCTGTGTTAAAAGTGATGTAAGTGCAAGTGGCAAAACCGAAGCTGTGACAGTCCTCAGAAATGAGAAGCTGAAAGTTCTCAGTGTCACAGTACCCAGTACCACAAAACACTGTGATACTCACATGACTCCAAGTGACAGAATTAATCTCATAATCTCATTGCGTCCGGTTCTTTCTTTACCTGTACTCCTTTTCTCATCTTTCTATACAGCACTACCAAATTCCTGGGGCTTTGGAAAAAATAGTTATTAATGTAGAATACTGTAGTGAAATAACTGAGCAAACACTAAGTAAATCTTGTTTTGTTTAGCCATGCACAAGTCCTTGAACAGGGTTACTCACAAACAGCATATCGCAAGCACTACTTTCTGGAAATCTTGGCTTTCCTGTTATGGCCTCAGGGTAAATGTGAACAATACATTAACTGAACATAAAAGTTGTAATGAAAGGCGAATGTGGGTACAAAGCAAAATCCTCTGCTGCCTGCCTCAGCTTCCCCCTCTGTAATGCCTAGCACCTGCCCTCTGGTTAAAGCATGTCTTCCCAACACTGGAACCTTGTTCTCCTGCTAAAAAAAATATGTAGATGATTATGTAACAGTGCCACCTGGTGCTACCTACCAAAACAAAAGCTCTAACCTGACATAAAAAAACCCAAGAACAACCAACCAACCAAAAGGAATTAACCTGTTTCATGACATTAAACACACAATAATATGTTGTTTCAGCCCTTGCACTCCACTAAGCCTTCTTTTCCTTTTTTTTTTTTAACTGCAATTTAGTCTGAAATCAGGTTTAATTCTAATTTATTCTGAGAGAGCATTGCTATTAGTTCGTACTGAAAACATACAGGAAAATCTCTACTATTCTGTAAAATATAGACAGTGCTATTAAGCTAATAATTGTGTTTTGTGTTATTGCTAATATTAGAAATATTTTCATTAAAGGCCCTAATGTCTAGTCACCAACTCAAAAGTACATAATTGTTTGTGTCCTACTGAAAGAAAGGTACTGGAAAAGTGTTTTAGAGGGGAAGCACAGTGTAAACAAATTCAGAAAAAGGTTAGTATCAACTGAAAACCAGGAGTTTAGTTAATTATTCTACTACAGTGCCTTCAGAATAAGTTGTCCCAATAAATGGAATAGCAAAACAACGTGGCATTAAAAAAAAAAAAAAAAAAGATTTCTTTATGAAATGGTTTTTTTCGTTAAATTTCCTTTTGAAAAGGTGGTTTCCTTGTCAAGGCAGCCGCCCTGGATTTATTTTCACTTATATATATTATATAAATATACTCATACATATACACACATACACAAAACATATGCAAGAAGTGACCATCAGCCATTACAATGTTATTACAAGTCCTATTAGCTTGGCAACCTTCTTGACCTTACATGGAAGCATCATCTGAACCACAGGAGGTTTTCTTGCTTTCAGCCTTGGCTGTAATAACATGAAGCATAGAAATACTTCATTCCAGGCACCAGATGGGCTGGTAAGTTTGTTCTAGTGTCTTACCACCAGCTTGCAGACACAACAGACTACAGATAACTGTCACTAAAACAAAAATACTTATTGGCTTTCAAATGATTGTACCAAATCTGTTGCTGCAGTATGCTTCTATTTGTCCATAATTGCACTGAACCTTTAGTTCTTGTTATTGCAGAAGCTTGAAAGAATAACACAGTAGGGTCCTCCTGGGCCATGAGTTTGTGCTCTTCTATGTTTGTACAGTGTTCATCTTGCACGGTGTCAGTTTGAAATGAAAAATGCTCATTAAAAATGGCAAACAAGACATATTGACTTTAAAATAAAAGTTCTTCACAGATGTATCCCAGCAACTTCCAAGTCCCAAAGGCTGTTTTTTTGTTGGTTGGTTGGTTGGTTGGTTGGTTGGTTGGTTGGTTGGTTGTTTTATAACCTCTGTGAAAATTTTCCCTTGCACTCACTCTATTGCTTTGCTTTTTTGGAAGACAAGCACCATTTCCCCACCTATGGTGGGGAGTCTTACTTTTGTCCTCACACAGAACAAGAGTCAAATAAAGGCCTGCTGTGGAAGAAGCATTCACTAACAGCAGATGGACACGGGTAGGTTCAGCAGCTGATATAAATGCTAAGAGCCAAGTCATGCAGACTTGATCATACCATGCCTGCTATTTCACACTCTCAAACTCAAAGCTGATGAAACAGATTAGAAAACCACCATTCTTCAGATAGATCAGTAGCCCATATGCCTAAACTCCTCTTTTTGAGCTCAGGGAGGATAATTATTATAGCATCTTCCCTGCAGATAAAGAACTGAATTCTCCACTTCTCTTCATCGGGACCCAAAGCCAAGAATTCAGTGTCAGGAGAGCCTGACATTGACTGTGTATTCCTAACTCCCTCTGGGTTTATACCAGCTGGGGTGGCCCAACATCCAAGGATTTTCCTTTCACTCAGAGACTTTAATTCCTATTTCTTATTTTTTTGATGTGTCCCAAGTTTTCATTATTCCTATAAATGGTTGTTTGCTGCAGGATTTTTTTTTCCCTTTTGAATAAATCCTGGAAAATCACCCAACTTTAAAACAGCATTAGGAATTAGGAGTCGTGTATGGTTTATGTGATTATTAAAATGGACTAGTCCTAAAGCTGAAAATTTAGGGAAAGAGAGAAAAATAACAGACAAGGTTGAAAAACAGGTTATTATTCAGGGATCACAGACCTCTAAGTGCTAATCATTGACTGCTTTTATTATGCAAAACGGCATCTGGTGTTCAGTTTTCACATTTGGAATAAGTGTTGTCTAATGAACCTGCTATTCTACACTTGCTTTCTACTTTCAATATCCTGTTAAGCACACTGATGTCTTATCTACAGTAGGGATCAGAATTTTAAAAGGAATTAAATTAATCCATCCAAAGGTATAAAAATGTAAATCCAGTTATTAGTTAGGTCACTGACAGCATTTGACTAGCTGTTAGTTTGCTTTTTAGGAAGAGCAGGAGATATACAGATGTGAAAGGGGAAAAGTGTCACGGTTTTGACTTACTTTCCTTTCAGTCATTTTAGCATAGCCTATGGTGCTTGGTACACAGAAAGGTAAGAAAATCCAATCCAATGGGAAAAGCCTAATTAAAGCCAGACTGTAATGCTGTTTTTCTTCACAGTGAGGGTTTTTTTAGGAAACCTGTCATATCCAGTAGAGCTGTTGCAGGGGAGACAGGTAGTGACATTGGTTGCGTGTTATGTGATTCAATAATTCCAATTAAGAGATAACATATTTGTCCTGGTTCTGGCCTCCCCCTACCCTTTTCCTGCAGCAGTGAGGGCAAGGAAGGTCTCTTCTGTAGGGCAGCAGGGACATGAGTTGTGGACAGATGAGCCAGGGCCAAGAGTTGAAAGGGATGTGCCCTGGGAGTTCATGGCTTGCATGTTACGTGTTGCCAAAGGCATCCAGAGTGTAGGAAATACGGGTGTGACTCCAACCTGTACTTGCTTGTGTGTAAATGAGATAGCTGTCGGAAACCATTTCATGAAACAGTAGAGACAGTTTGAGTCTCCTTCTCTGGAGACATTCAAAACCCACCTGGACACATTCGTGTGTAGCCTCATCTAGGTGTTCCTGCTCCAGCAGGGGGATTGGACTGGGTGATCTTTTGAGGTCTCTTCCAATTCCTAACATTCTGTGATTCTGTGATTCTGTGACAGGTCAGGAAAATGCTGTCAAGCTTTGATACTGTCCCGTGAAGACAACAGGCAAACTTAATGTTTGCTCGCCCCAAGAACCATTCTGTTGAGCACCTACATGATTACTGACTGACATGGCATGGGTTTCAGGCAAATGGAGAAAAAAATCCAAAAGATACAGTGCACAGCTTGAGTTTGCAAGTTACAGGATGCAGGGGAGAAAAACATATCTTCTTCTCCCCACTGACCAATTTACAAAAGCACCTAGATATAGGTCTTGAACTCTCTGTGGGATTCATCTGACCAAGCGTAGACACCTAAATGTACTCATCTAATTGTGAACTGGTTATTTTAACAGTTGCCCTGCTACCAAGTGACTCAAATAGGTCAGCTGAATCCCCCTTTTAAAGTGTTTATATCTCTCTGTTGACTACAAAGTAAGTCTCAAGTGTCTAGTTCAGATGTAGATGTCTACACTGCAGATGTCTAAAGTTAATGAGGTGAATCTCAGTCCTAAGTGACCTACTCATTCAGTAAAAGAAAAAGAATTTGGAAGCAACTTAGTAAAATACACAGATGAAAATGTTATTCTCTTATAATACTTTAATTTCAAGTACTCCCAGCAGTGAGAATGTAAAGACCTGGTGGAGAAATAGTTTAACTGCTCTTAAAAAGCTCTGACAAGTTGACAGTACTGTTGCTACTCTTGCAGCACTTTTGCTACACGCACTGCTTGTAGTGATGAGATTAGGCTTGGGGAAAACTCTGTCGATCTGGGTTGTGATGCTGTCACTTGATGGGTTGAGATCTAATACATTGTAAAAGAGGTTCTGAGGTTAGGTAAAGTGATCAGGATGTAATAGGAGCTAGCAGAATGTGTTTTTCTGCTTCTTGCTAGTTCTAGATGGTTCAAAATAGAGAGCTAATAACTGCAGCAGTGTCTGGGAACTTAGTTTCATTTTAGAACAATTGTTATTGGTTCAAAATTATCTACACACTTGTGTTGTACTTAGTGGACAACATCTATTTTAGTCTTAATTAGAGGTTTTATTTCATTTCAGTCATATTTCATTTTAGTAGCAAATCGAGAAGATGGCAGATTTGTTGTAAAACATTTTGTGCTTTGGAGAAACCTGACTAAAGTATATACCTTTATTTGAAATATATTGTAAAAGACAATTCAGCTACTGATGAGGCATGAAGATATCTAACGGCATATTCTGCAGGGTGATTTGTTTTAATTGTCACAGTGGGATCTGTTATTACACAGTGGTAGAATGGGTCACTGCGTTATAAAATTAAAGCTGACGCAAGGCATTAATTTCTAGCTTATTTGTAAATTCAAATATTTGGGATAAAAATATCCTGACTATAGAGACAGTGTATGGCAACATGCACAGCAGTGGCAAATGTCTCTTAATAATAAACAGCTGCATGAGGTCAGATGTTTAGGAAATTCAAGGGAGTGGAACACTGGGATTTTGTCACAAGTGCATTAGCTCAAATGAAGTCAAGAGAAAAGTATCTGAGGGTAGGAATAATTTCTGTTAATATTACTAGAGGTTATTCTTCAAGGGCAATTAAATGTGCTTGCTCATATTCATATTGCTGTGCCATAGGATGTGAAAAATAAGCCAAAAACCTGCTTTTATGGAAAACATTGCAACAAATTTGCTGCAGTATCAAAGTTTGAAAATCAATAGTTAATTACTAGGTCATTGACAAAAGGATGGCTTTTCTGTTGGTTTGGTTTGGTTTGGTTTGGTTTGGTTTGGTTTGGTTTGGTGTTGAGTGCTTGTGACTTTAACTTCTGCTCTGTGACGGGATACAACATTCTGCGCCCAAAAGTACTTCAGAAACACATTGTTTGTTCGTGTATCCATCTGCTGATTCTTACCTAAACTGGCAGGACTGGGTTCTTCTGAACACCTCTGTTCAGTTTCCACAAAAATGAAAATGAGAACCTCGCAGGTCAGTATCTTATGTAGTATTATCAGTTCCTGTAAATATCACACAGCAAGATTGTTTTAGCAATGTTCAAAATTAGTGAAGACACTGGTTTAACTTAAATCTTTTAGCTGACCTCATAGAGACAGATCCTTTGTCTATTTATGCAAATTGAGTCATTTTTTCCAATGAATCATGGCAGAAGACATTGGAATAAAGCTGCTCTCAGAGTTCATTTTAATTAGTGTCTGCTACAATATTTCAGGTTATCTAAGTCCCCACAAAAAATATAACTTTCGTCTGCAGCTAAAATCTTGTACTTCATATGGAACTGACAAACAAACTGAATTCTTGAACAGACTCTCTACCTTCCAGAAAGTGAATCTTGATTTTAAGTAGCATCATTACTCAGATACTATAAGACAAAGTTATCCTTTGTCTTCTGTAAGAGTTTATTGATATTAAATCCTATACTGGAATTGTTAAAACACAGTCAACATATTTGAAGTACAAAATCTATAATTTCTTTATTTTACACATGTGCTGGAGCGGCATTTAATGTGAGAATTTAAATTATGTTGAAAACATGATAAGCAATTAGACAATACCCTCAGACACGTGGTGCAAACTTTGGGGTTGTCACATGCAGGAATGGGAGTTGGACTTGATGATCCTTGTGGGTCCCTTCCATCTCAGGACATTCTATGATTCTATAGAACAAAGATGTAGCTTTGAGCTTTTAAAGGCAACGTTAGCATCACACTATTCTATCAGACACACAATTTTCTTATTTTTCAGAAGAGCGCAAGAACAGGGCTGCAAAAGCAAGATGTTGGAAAAGAAAAAATAGAATTAACAACTTGCTTGTTTTTAGAGCTGCTTGATCAATACATACTGTACTAGTGAGACAATAGTTACTTATTGTGTTGACATTCACACATTTACGTATTACCCTCATTATATTCAGATAATTTAGCTAAATACCAACTAGTGTACTTCTTCTATATGGCAAAAAATCTGCAGTGTTTATTCACAGGCAAAATATTGCCAAACCGCAGAGTAGGTCTGTATGTTTGTACAGACATACCTGTAAACACGGGTGTGTTTATATACAAGCATAGATAGGGAACCACAATACAAGGTTGCTTATATTTAGGCCAATGGCTTTCTGTTCATGATTCTTGTTTTCTTCTTTTTCTATGTCCTGTAGCTACTAGGACTGTACCATCCTGGTGTGGCTTCATGTCCAACGAGGCCATGAAGACTGCTGAAAAACAGTCTCCAGTGCTATAATTTAGTAGCAACAACATTGTGCAATCCAATGCCCACACGTACTCCTGTCTCTCAGGGTACGGAAGTGATTATCTTATGTCAGATTCTTAGAGTGGAATTTTTCATTACTGTCAAACACCAACAAAGTTTTTTCCTCTTATGACACCTAAGAAACAGCAGTGCAATGTTGGAGGCAGCAGACAAAATTCTCGTAAAAACAGTTTTATCATTGGTATACTATGCGACCAGTCTCACTCCTCACAGTTGACAC
This sequence comes from Pampusana beccarii, assembly GCA_013399365.1. Classification (NCBI taxonomy): domain Eukaryota; kingdom Metazoa; phylum Chordata; class Aves; order Columbiformes; family Columbidae; genus Pampusana; species Pampusana beccarii. The sequence continues at coordinate 259,982 of VWYH01002747.1, forward strand.
TTGACTACTATTCTCCTTCTCATTTATCATTACTTCATTATGATAAATCATCAAGTTACAGAACTCGAGGTAAGAAAGATCTGTGTGATTATTAATAAAGCAAAATGTTTCTTACTTTCTTCCACTTAGCCTATTTAAAATAGGCTTGAAAATCGGCTTTTATCCATGTATTTTGAGAGCTACAAAACATTACCAACTTCTCAGTTTCACACTTTTAATCTTGGCGGGGGTTACAGTTCTTAGTACTACAAACATCTTAGAAATTATATCTCCTGTTCCACATGAAATTTAATGTGTGAGAAGTGAGCTTTATTCTCTTTCTTATCTTTTAATCAGGGGAAACCTGCAGAACACTTGTGATTTCTCAAATCTGAAAATATATGCAAAGAAATTTCCTTCTCTGCAGCCCTTTGCTTCAATCTTGTATATGATTTCTTTACTAAAACTGTAAAAATTTAGATTTTTTAAGTTCTTGTCAAGTTCACTTACTGTCCTGTTGATTTCTGCTGTCCTTTTTTTCTATGGCAGTTTCTCTGCCTTACCTAATCTTTGAAGGTATTAGCACCTCTTCTTACATTCACTATCTCACTTTGCTTTTTCAGTCTCTCCAATAGACTGCAGAAAATTAAAGGAGGGAACTTACCAGTGATGACAACTATCTAGGAGCTGTAGATAGAAACAATTTCCTTTCCCATTTTGAATGAACTACCTATTTCTACCTATTTTATAGGTGCTTGACAGCCCGTCTGGTTTTTCTTCTGAAGACAGGTCATCTAACAGGTCAATCTATTACTGCCCTGAATTGGGTCTGCTTTGTGGAATTGTTCTTTGCACTGGAATATGCGTTTGCTGCCTCTCCTCAGTTTCACTCACATTTTAAGGAAAAAAGAAGAAAAAAAAAATATTAGGTTTAGATGCTCACTGTTCCATTTTCCTGACCAGAGAATGAAAACTGCTTTTCACATTGCAAAGGAGCGTATGCTTTAAATATCGCTTTATCAGGAAAGCCTCAAGTAAACCTCTAGCTTTTGTTTCAGACAGTTGGGAAAGCCAAAATAGATTCAGACCAGAGCACATCAGTGACAATAAAATATGTGGAAAGTTTTTTCTTTTAAGGTATCAACATCTGATCTTTCACTTTTCAAACCCTGGGCAGTCTATGGAATCTTTTGCAAATTCAGTTAAATTAAAATATTAGGAGAAACATTCAAATATTTTTAAATGTTATTTTCACTGCTAATATATCAGATAATATATGAGGTACTGTTCTATCAACATGATCCTACACTGCAGCAACTGACATCTGTCCAGACTGAGAAGGCTACAACTTACATATCTATACCAGAACTGATTATGCACTCTGTAGCTGGTGGTGAAAAACAGACATGTGCAAAGAGGGATTCAGTTGAACTGCTCTCTAGAAAAGCCTGTAGGTTTCTGTGGACAACAGGGGAAGCTCAAAGGTAGAATTTTACGTCACAAATATCTCAAGTCAGATTACAGGCTTTTCATTGTAAAAAGCCATGTGCATCCATGCTTTTCAGGTTAGTGTTGGATTCTCTACTGTTGGCTCATCTTAAAGATTTCCATAGCAATCAACTCTTAAAAATCGTGCAGCAGAATTTTCTCCAGCCTACTCTACTCTGAAGCAGGTGTTATCTTCTGCTTCAGTTCGATATACAGCTTTACAAAAGCTCCAAAACATAAGTATGGAAGGTTTCCTCAGTCCACCCCTTTCGAGTACAACTTGTATTGCAAAAAAACTTACAATTTTAATAAATAGACAATAAAGTGACATGTTTAGTACAGAAGTCCCAATATAGGCAGCTGTAAGTTAAATCAACATATAGCTTGTTCAAATCCTGTCCCTTATATATCCTCTGGAAGGTTTGATGGTGAATCACTTGTCTGTCTTAGTAGTGCTCACTTCATTTCTCTCATCCTATTAAAAAATAGATTAACTCAATTTGGAAAATCATAAGCCATGAATTTTGCTGTCAACAGCAATGCAGGTAATTGTTAGTTTTATGCATACTTCATAAAACCAGATGATCAACATCTGGCTACAAAAGATTCATAAAAATTAAATGCAGATGAGGTATAAGTAATTTTGGGCTGACAGAGTTTTCTGAGGAATTAATCTAAACCATTACTTCATGTTGAATGTATTGATTGTGAGGTGACTGACAAGAATAACTCAGTGAACCTTCTTCCTCACAAGACTGAGTTACCATTTGCCCTTCCCAGATCACAAGTTACTTCATCCTTACCCTTTCTTTCTATCCAGTATTGAAGCAAATGTTTTAAATTCCTTCCTTAAGACTTTTTAAAATATAAAATCATTAAAAGAAGTTTGACAGTACAGTGGGTTCTTCAGTACCATAATGCCCATGTCTTTTCTTGTTGCCTTATATCTTTGGAGCTTTTCCCTTATATTATACACCCAAAATGTTATGCCATCTCCATCAACTTTTCTCTGTGTTGCTTCCCAGGTAGCCTCACTGTTGTATGGCTCTTTTCTCAATCAGATCTTCCAAGCACTGGGCTGTTTTTCCTGAAAGGAACCTCTTAAGAACAGTGCAAAATCACTAGTGGGGGTACAGCTCTGCAGCATTTCATAACTAACACATCTGGTGTTTAGTAGAACTTAATTTCGGGTAAGATTTAGCTTCTTCAGAGGAAGTAAAATACTTAATAGCTGTGATAGTCAACTGAAATATATATTGAATAAGTCCATAGAATGACCATGCATTCTGATACATTTGTAGAACATAAAATATGGGTTCTTTGCTTCAGGCCCCTTCTAGCATTTAAAGTACTCACAATAACAGATATAAGTTTATGCCCAGATGTTGCTTCAGTAAAGACAAATGTTATTTAAAATAAATTACGTTTCAAAGATAGCCAATGGACTTAACACTGTTAGAATGGTCAGAATTTATTCAAAATCGGTAAACCCTAAATTCACAGAGATACTGAGTATAGAAAGAGCCAAAAACTCAGCTTCCAGCTATTAAGGTGGAATTTCTAACCCTCATTGAGGTGTTCAAGCTAGAATTAGACCTCTTCCATCCTCACAACCTGAACTGCTGCATAACCAGGACAGCAATAGGAAGACAAACTGCAAGTGTGCTGCAGTTTGTAGTGGTGTTCTTCTCATACAGAAGGGTAGCTCTGGGTTCTTGTTTCTGTTCCTGCTGGTTTTGCACCATATCTAATGTGTTTTTTTTTTCTTTACAGTAAAACGCATAAACAGACTCTGGAGCAAATATCCCTTGTGCCTCCCTTCTTTTGTCATAGTCAAGTAATTTCTTTGATGTAGTTGACAAATCAAATTCCTTCTTGCATGTTCACTCCCTGACTTCCTGGAAAAATAAATTTCTCATTCCTGGAGAGACTTGGACCAGCTGCAACAGCAATGGTAGAGGCTGACTCTGTTACAATCACAGATACACAACATCTGTGTATGGATCACCAGCTTCAGGTGAACTTCTGATTATAGAGATCATTATGGTCATTACCCTTTAAAGGACTGTGTAGTATTTACAGTTTAAGTATAAGCCTCCTTCATGATACTGTACAAATTGTTTCAGGTCAGCTATTCAAAGATATTTAGATTTTTACTGAAATCAGAAGTTATGTGAGATTCAATCAACGAAACCGAGGATAACATTTTTGTCTTTTCTTTGCTTCCCTTTTCTGTGCACAGAGACGGGACATAACATTTCCCTGTCTTGGGGCAAGACATAAATACATTACAAATTATAGGGCACTAAGATATAAGAATAGAGGTTAAAGAACTCATCCTGAAGACCACTCTAACGGACAACTCCTGCTTCCATTGGCGTCTTAGAAGACAATGTTTAGATTATGTTGTATATCAGCTATCAAGGATAAACTGGGAAGTGTAAGGCAGTGCCTTCCCCCAACTCCTTTCATGTTACTTTCTCTAGACTCATTTTAACAAATTGTGAAACCTGTCTTGAATGATCATGAGTATTCAGTATGTCTTGGGAAAAATCTGATATTCTGCAAGGTTGTTTTCTTACTGGTTTTCTGATAGTGGTGAAAAGGTGTCAGCCTGGAGGAAAATGCCAAAAATATATAACTAAGAATTTTTTTGTTGTTGTTGTTCAGTACTCTTGTCTGTTCTTTTCATGACACCTTGGAAGAAATGTCAGTTCTGCGTGTTTACTATTAGCAGCTCTCTGTCTTTTATCTACTTTCCATTTCATGGCTATCATTTTCACTTGTCAACTGTGGAGATGCACTAAGTTCCCTTCTACTCTTCTTAATCAGTCATATGACATTTCAGCTTCTACACATTACAGCTTACATATTCTCTTTTGTTCTGTGATATAATGTTTCTGATTTCAAAGCAAATACAATGAAGAACAAGACCTTTCCTTCCTTCTTGCTTACCGCTCTCTCCTCTTAAATCTATGACAACAATAATAGAGTTAAAAGAAATAGAACTCCTCCTCTTTTTCCTTACTGAAAACATCTCAGTAATGTCAGAACAGTGTTGGTTTGTTTTTTTTTTCTGTTTAGAACATTATGGCTCTTTATTGGCTTTGATTCAAATTGAATGCTGAATTGGTAATAACGTTATACTTATCTATTCTTTTCTCCTGAACAAAGCTACAAAATTGTCTTTCATACTGTACTTGAAGCTCAAGCCAAGCTAATATTGAACACTTTCACTTTCTACTATCAAACAATTTCTACTGTCATTGTTGATGGAAAGAAAGACTATGGAAGCTGTTTGCATAAGCAAGAACTCAAAACCTGAAAATCAGGGTGACTTTGGAATGACAGCCAACCTGTTATGTTAGTACAGCCTACCTACTTGTGACAAGTTCTCTGTCCATGTTATCACAAATGCAGTTTTGGTCAGGTAAAGCTCTCATCTGAATATTCCTTAATTTAAGAAATAGGGTGGACTGCATTGGTAGACATCTTATTTGAATGGGCTTATTATATAGAACAGGATTATGCTACCAGTTAACAAGACTATGGCAGAGCTGATCATGATAAAAGACTGTCTTCTTGAGAAAGCTGTCAAGAAGGTCAAACTTGATGGAGGTGACTTTATAAAAGACAGAAGATTATTGAGAAGAATGTCATCCACCATGTCTTTTGGGCATGGAAGCTGCAATTAATTTATTTTGGCTGGATGTTTGTTTTTTTTTTTTTTTTTTAAAAACCATGAAGTGTTTACAAGTTTAATTATAATCTCAAGCATTGGAAGAGTAAATAGATCATAGAATCATAGGATAGTTTGGGTTGGAAGGGACCTTCAAAGGTCATCTAGTCCAATTCCCCTGCAATAAATAAGAACATCTTCAACTAGATCAGGTTGTTTAGAACCACATCCAGCCTGGCCTTGAATGTTTCCAGGGATGGGGTACCTACCGCTTCTCTAGCAACCTGTTCCAGTATTTTACCACCCTCATTGTAAAAAATGCCTTCCTCATGTCTAGCCTGAATCTCCCCTCCTTTAGTTTAAAACCATTACCCTTTGTCCCGTCACAAAAGACCTTGCTAAAAAGTCTGTCCCCATCTTTCTTATAGGCCCCTTTTAAGTACTGAAAGACCACAATAATGTCTCCCTAGAGCCTTCTCATCTCCAGGCTGAACAACCCCAATTCTCTCAGCCTGTCCTCAGAAGAAAGGTGTTCCAGCCCTCTGATCATCTTGATGGCCTCTTCTGGACTCTCTCCAACAGGTTCATGTCTTTCCTATACCAAGGGTTCCAGATCTGGACACAGTACTCCAAGTAGACTCTCACCAGAGCAGAGCAGAGGGGCAGAATCACCTCCATCAACCTGCTGGCCATGCTCCTTTTGATGCAGCTCAAAATTTGATTGGCCTTCTGGGCTGCAAGTGCACATTGCTGGCTCATCTACAATCATTCCTCCACCAGTACCCCTAAATCCTTCTCTGCAGGGCTGCTCTCAATCCCTTCATCCCTCCCAGCCTGTATTGATACTGAGGGTTGCCCTAGCCCAGGTGCAGGACCTTGCACTTAGCCTTGTTGAACCTCATGAGGTTTGCACAGGCCCACTTCTCGAGCTTGTCTAGGTCCCTCTGGATGACATCCCATTCATCAGGTGTGTCAGCTGCACCACTCAGCTTGGTGTCATCTGGAAACTTGCTGAGGGTGCACTTGATCCCACTGTCTATGTCATTGATGAAGATGTTAAACAGTACTGGTCTCAGCACAGACCCCTGAGGGACACCACTTGTTACCAGCGCCCATCCAGACATTGTGCCATTGACCGCTACTGTCTGGGTGTTACCATCCAGCCATATTATATTTATATCTATTTCTATATATATTTATGTAAATGTGTATATATATTATATACATTTAATATATTATATAAATATATATAAAACCCAAAGTGATTTTTATATAATTATTATTATTGTTGTTATTATTATTACATAAAATGGCTGCACAGAAAAGCAATATACCTCTAAGACAAAATAAATAAAATAACTCCCAGCACTCCAGATGCCAGAATTCATAGAAAATTGAGAAGACTGGCCATACCTCTCCCTGTCTAAATGTCTCAGAAACTAGATTAAAGAGTCAGTATTTTTCATCTGTAACATTAATTTTGTGCTAGATCATTTAACATGTCTTCTCAGTTTATAAAACCAGGATGACAGTACAAATATGGAATAAATTATATATCGTGTGTTTTATATAGTACACAAACTAACAGTCACGTGCCCATGCATGCTCCACATCAAACTTTAACATTTGGGTGATCCAGTAGCTCAATTCAATAGCAATGTTTATGGGACTGCCTCTTCTGAGGACTTGGGATTGTGAATGGAGATGGCAGTGGAAATCCACATCAATTTAAAAAGCAATGAGAGGGCAAAGGAACCCTGGGATCTAACTCTCCGTGGTTTAAATTATAGAGAAGCCCATTCTCGCTCTGCTGAAATCCTGAATCCCTTATTAGGCAGTCAGCACTCTGATTTGCTCTAGTACCCCCCACTCATCACATTGAATCACCTTGATAAGACAGATGCTTGATTTTTAAGTCATTTCAGTGACTAAATTGAAAACTGAGCTTGCAGACAGTTCGACTACCTCACTTGACCACTTCTTTAGTATTTGTCTCATAATATCAAAATCAATTTTCAGCTGCCCTCTGCCACGATGATTTAACTCTCTCACCTCACAGTTTTCCTTTAGACCATGAACTTCAGGAGGGAATCAAACTTTATTGAAGTATTTGATAGGTACAAAGTAGGGAACTTGGAAAGGGACTGGGTGTGATGTACAAGGTATGAGAGTGCTGCTTAAGATAGGAAACTAGACTGAAATCAACAGGGTTAGAAAATAAGGCAGAAAGAACAAATACTGTAGAATAAGACATGAATTTTTCATTGTTTACCCAGGATCACAGGAAATGAGGAAGAATATGAACCTGCTCCTCCCACGTCTGAAGCTAGAAATCTAGCATCAGTACCTACATTTCATTATTCTTTCTTTCTGCTTTATTTGCTAACTAGGAATTACGTTATTCCTTTTTTATAATGAAAAGCTCTTGCATATCTTGGTTATTAAAAAACTCAGTTTAGTCCTATCAATTGCAAAAGTAATTCATTTGGGGGTTTGTTTCTTTCCCTTCTGTTTGAATTTCTGAAGGGAAACAGTTACTGTATTTGGGCCCTTCCCAATTTACTTATCATAACACTACACAAAAAGCTCAGTTACTAAACTTCATTGTTTAGTGTGAAGATCTCACTCAACTGAAACTATTTCCATGTTGGACTCAGATCAGGTATTTCTTACTCCCACTGATTATTTCATTTAATTTGTTTCAGTGTGCCTTGTAAAATCTATTTGATTTCAGGCTCTGGAAATACATTTCATCTCCTTTTCTCAGATACAGATTGTTCGTAATAAACTATGTCAATTTTTCCAGACTAAATATTTCCTTTACCTTTACTATTGTGCAGAGCCCAAAGGAAAAATTCTTCATAGTTGGTCAAACACTGGAACAGACTGACTAGGTTGCATCATGTCTCCATTCTTGGAGACAATCAATACCCACCTGGACAGCTCCATAGGCAAACTGACCCTAATTAGTCCTCCTTCTGGATACAAGGTACCCTGGGAAAAAGCTTTTGAAGGTGCTGGGGTCCATCAGTGTTGGTCACTATTTAAGTACCACCTCCCAAAAGTACAGGAGCAGGCAAATCCAAAATGCCAAAAGTCAAGCAGGCAAACAAAAAGCCAGCTTGACTGAGCAGGAATTTTCTTCTTGAACTATGGTGAAAAAAAGAAGTATGTGGTCAGTGGAAACAAGGTCAGGTATCGTGGGAAGACTACAGAGATGTTGCTTGCCACTGTACAGAGGAAATTTGTGTGGCCAAAACTCAACTAGAACTGCAACTGGACAGTACTATAAAGGACAACAAAAAAGGCTTTTTAAAATATATTAATCGCAAAAGGCAAACTAGAAATAACATTGGCCCATTACTTGATGGGCATGGTCACCTCATAAACAAGAACACAGACAAAGCTGAGATGTTTAGTGCTTTCTTCACCTCAGTCTTCAACACTGACAATGGGCTCACGGGCCCTCAGAGCCCTGGGCTAGGGAACATGGCTGCAAAAATGACAAATTCCCAATAAATACACAACTTGTGCAGGATTTGCTACTCCACCTAGATCCCTACAAGTCAGTGGGGCCTGATGGGATTCATCCAAGGGTACTTAAAGAGCTGGTAGATGTCATAGAAAGACCTCTTTCTACGATTTTTTCAACGCTCCTGGGAATCTGGAGAGGTCCCAGTTGAATAGAAGCTGGCAGAGGTCCCAATCTACAAGAACGGCAACAGGGATGACCCCGGCAGCTTCAGGCCTGTCAGCCTCACTTCTGTACCTGGCAAAATTATGGAGAAAATTACTCTGGCAGTTATTGAAAAACATCTCAATGACAACACAGCCATCGGTCCCAGCCAGCACAGATTCATGAAGGCAAAGTCCTGCTTGAACAACTTAATTTCTTTCTATGACAAGGTTACCCAGTTAGTTGACCAAGGGAAGCCTGTTGATGTGTTCTTTTTGGGTTTCAATAAAGCCTTCGATACTGTCTCTCACAATATCCTTCTGGACAAGATGTCCAGCATACAGCTGGATAAACACATGATACAGCGTGTGAACAATTGGCTGACAGGCCGGGTTCAAAGGGTTCTGGTAAATGGGGTTACATCGGGCTTGCAATCAGTCACTAGCGGGGTTCTGCAGGAATCCATCTTAGTGCCAACACTCTTCAGCGTCTTCACAAATTACTTGGACACAGGATTTGAGGGAATACTAAGTTCACTACTGACACAAAATTGGGAGGAGCTGTTTGCACTCTCAAGGGCAGAGAGGCCCTGCAGGAGTATCTGGACGAATTGGAGACCTGGGCAATGACCAACCACATGAAGTTCAACAAGGGCAGGTGCCTGATTTTGCACCTGGGACATGGCAACCCTGGCTGTACATACAGGTCACTGTCCATGGCTTCAGAAACACTGAAGGACAATGCTTCCGAGAACTGAATATACAATAAACTGATATAATTAAATGGAGTGTACTTAAAAGGCACAGATTTTTTTTAGCAGAAAGTTGCATGGGTTTTCCAAATCATTCTACAAAGAGGCACAGTAGGAATCTGATAGTCTACTAAGTTCAACAGGACAGACACAGGAGGAAAAACAGAACAAAACAAAACAAAGCCACAGCAACAACAAATCAAATTTTAATATATTTTCTGCAAGAAGATGGAGGAGTTTAAAATAATCACAAGGGAAGGATATAAGATAGTATTTTCTTCTTGGTAAATTTTAATTGTTCAATTCCTTCATCTATCCCTATAGCACCAAAGTGAGCCCTCTTTTTAAAACTTCAAACACTATTTACTGAAGGAGACAGAGTATGAAAATGAGAAAAGGCCTGGGTAGATTATCTGTTCATGAAGGCACTAGGTGCAAAAAATATGCAGAAGGAATGGACTGCAACACAGGAGCTGGGCCATGGTGGTGGTTCCAGTCCTCAGCCTTGGCCTGCAGCAAGAGTAAAGAGTCTCACAAAGTCCCGCATACCACACAACGTGAGAACATGCACGTAGACCAGGAGAGGGACTCAGCTGAGGAATGGTCATTCACGATTATGCTACGTAAGTATGTGCTTGAGATTTTGAACTGAAAATTTTAGAAAGCTTTGCTGACACATGTGAATAAAACACATCATTTAAGCTACCTCTTTATAATTCTCCACACCAAAAGGTCTTCTGGCTAGGTACTGGGGAGATATTATGAAGGTGTTTAAAAAAAAAAAAAAAGAAACCAAAGAAATAGCTAGCAAGAACAATAAAAAAAGTCAAAGTATGGTTCTCAGTTTTTTATTTCCCAGTGAGCTGAAATAATGTTGTATAGATAACAGATATGTTAACATATAGATATGTTTCCATCTCTATACCTTCACTCAGAAATTGTGCCACTCATTATTAATTAGCAAAATCCACATATTCACACCTGTAAACCAGATGCTGCTAGGCATACAAATGCAGCCATAGTAATTCACACGTTGCTACCACATTATAGGCTAGTAAATCATTACAATCATTACACTTTAATGCTTAAAAAAATAGTAAGATAATAATAGAAAATCTCTCAGCAGCTGTCACTGTGGCAGGAAAAGCACACCATCGGTAGACAGCATTAACAATCTACTACATCTTAGTGCCTTGGAGCACAGCCAAAAATCTTACATCACCACTTTTAGCTGTCCTTATCCTACAGTTTTGTTACTGTAATAATGTAGTTTACAACTCATCAATATAGGATTTTTTTTCTTTTTAATAAAAAAGGATGAGACAGCAGTCTCTGAAAGCCTCTATACACTGTGGCAGGGAGTCAGTTAATAATGTGACATGCAAATAGACAGAGCTAATCTAAAGGGACTGTTATTAAATTATACTGCATCCCCTGGTAGTGGGAACAGGTAGATCTGAAGTCCCTATTGTGGTGAATTAAGTTTCATTTAATAAAACCCTCATTATTTCTCAACTTTATATGAAAAGAAAACTAAATAGATTGCTCCTGGGCACGTCATTGGAAGCAATCTCTGTTCCCTGAAAGTGACAATACCCTGAACATGATTAACATTTTTGGATTTGTTAAATAGCTCCCATAGCAAAGACTGAGGTTATTCCCTTGCTATTGCAATATCGCTGATGACATTAGTAGTGCAGGTCTATTTCTGAAAACACTTTCTTTAAGCAACTAGAATGAGTAATAAACATGCTGATTATCAGCTAGAAAGGAATGACTACATTTTATGCCTGAAGATAGGCGGAAACCTCATCAACGTAAGTAGATTATGACAGAGAATTAGGTCAATTTGCAGTGAAAGTGTTCTAAAGCTCCTTTGCGATCTGTGCTGTCAGAACCCACCACGAATAATCTTGCAGTTTCAGTAAGCTTCTGCCTTTTGCTCCTGTTGATCTTCTTGGAGGTTCCATTAAATTTATTCCTTTCCTTGATCAACTAATCATGACTTAATAATCTTCTCCTATTTATACACAGAAACACACATACAAAGAGAGGGGGAGGTACAGAGAGATATAGAAAGTTTGGAAGATTTTTCCTTTCAATATTGGTATTTAGTCATTGGAGGTAAAATATAAGGATGATTAAGCTACTCGCAGCAGTATAATATAAATCAGTGGAACAATGCAGGGAATGCTGATAAATTACAATATGGAGCAGGATCCTAGAAAGGTGCAATATATTTACATAGCTTGACATTTGCTAAAAACACCACAGCTAATATTTGCCCCCTCCTTTTTTTTTTTTTTTTTTCTGCAGGAATCAAGTAATTTGACATGGGGTCAAGGTTTTTGGCATTCTAAGAAAAAAAAAGAAACCCATAGTGATGTACGGCCATTATACATCAAGCTCCTGAGTGGCCTCATAGCTCCCATCCAGCTTGTGAAGCAACCTAACTCTGATTAGTTACACAGTATAGAATGACTTGCACATACAGCAAGATAAAGCAGCTAAATTTACACCTTCTGGACATCTTTTGGACTTGCTGAACACCACTAATTAAAGAAACTGCTGGTTATTCTTTTTAATAAGCACTGGACACCCTTCTGAGACATTACAAAGAGCGTTATTTGCAGAAGAACTTGTATGCCAGAAAAAGAACAGCTTTCAACAGCTACATGAAAGCAGTTTCTCCAAGACTACAACTGTCACAAATGTTGTGATAGAAGGGATAAATCCACTTAAATAAAACTGGTGCCCATTAGGCTGAAACAAAAGGAAACAAAAACTATTGAACTGCATTCATTTTATGATTCACTTATTTCTGAATTGCCTCCCATTGTGTTTTTTCAGTGATGAAATCCATGTTGATATCTGTGAATATATAAAAACTGCAGAAAATCCAGCAATAACACATAGCATGTAGACAACGATTTTATTTCTGAAAATAAGCAGTATCTCACTCAGAAACTTCCCCTGCCGCCTGAAATAGGGCTCTTCTATGTAAGGTGTTAATTGGCAGAAGCCAGGGTGTCTGGAAGGGGGCCATAGTTCACAGCCCAAATGAAGTTCTGTTTTCTGTGAAGTCTGAACGTAAAACTGTAGTTGCAGTTCTATTTCTTGCTGGATTCTAGGTGACTTTAGGGAGCCATCATAGTTATTTTTTTCTTTTCATTTCTGTGGGGTGACTATCTGGCCTGGCACGACTTCCAGCTACTCTGCTTTGAACAAAGATGGCTAGTCTAGAGATCTCCCGGGAAGATCCCTTCAGCCTAGATTTTCCTATAGCAGTTTATCTCAAATGCACTATTCAGGATGAATCATACAACTTTGAGTACCAGAAATTAAGCATGGAGGTGCAATTTTAGGACCAGGATGATGTTAAAGGTCTTATACTTCTAAGAGAACGTGATGTTTGCCAGAGACTGATGGAAAGATTAAATGCTCAGTGCTTCACCAGGTCAATGTTAAGGTCTTAGGAAAGTCATAAAAGCATTTTCAATCAATATGTATGCATAAACATGTTGAATGTGGTTCATTTTGTTGGAAAGTATTATTTTATAATTTTTTGCCTGCATTATTGGTCATATTTAAATGGCTACATTCAGAAAAATATTCAGATATTAGGGCATTAACTGTCTCCCAAAGAGTGGCTAAATATCTACCATGTAATTTATAAATTTGCATTTTACCACTATACCTGGCTTTTTTCTTGTGGATGTAGCACCTTGTAGGTTAGTAACTGTTTTGAAAAATGGCTCCAGAGATAAGGTATGCAATCACAGTTTAAACATCAGATATTTTGGCTCAAATTAAAATGAAGTCTTTCATTACTGTACATGAAAGAATATAGCATTAGACCTTGCCTGGCTTATTTAGTTGGCATCAGTTTCTTATATTATTAATCATTAGCTTCATGACAAATTCTAGCACAGTCATGAGGCGTTTGTTTTGGTGAGAGTGTGTTTGCAGAATCTCATTTCCTGCCGAGACACTTTCTGGAGATGTCATCACCCTTTATGTATTAGAAGATTGGTTTCGTGCATAATAAAGTTAAGCATTTGTTCCTCAGAGTACATCTGCAAAACATTTATGAAGACTTACTCAGTTTTGGAGTTAGAAGTTTCAAAACATTTTTTGGTAGGAATAATCTAACTATATATGGAGTTACCATGAACACATCTCATTTTATTTGGAAAGATTCTTGTCATCAACTATCAGGAAATACAAGGAAGGAAAGGCAGAGAGAAAGATCACAGCAGAGCAGGGAACACCATGAGGTGCAATGAACAAGCAACAGCCAAACAGAGACAAAACTAGACCTCTTTCACATGAATTTGCATCTAACTAAAATAATCTATTCATCTATGTCTTCTTGCTTTTCATGTTTATAGGTACTCTGAACAAAGGCAAAATAGAATGACCCAGAGCTAGGCTAGGAAATGAATTAAAACTGGCACTCCCATATTTTTTTTTCAAGTGCACGAGGCTAAATTAAAAAAAATCATTTTAATTTGACTTGCTCAAGCATGAACATATTTGGCTGTACAACTGGAAGTTTTGGGAAATATATACATCAGACTCATTGCTTTAGTAGTACATTTTGTTTATGTCATTAATAGAATTGAATAGATTCCTTTTACAGCTGCCTACGTCCAATCTGATTTCTATTAAGTAGGCAAGTGGAAGCATCTTTGTCAAAGGTGAATCATCATTGTTAGGCTGGTGATGACATTACTTCAGAGCATTCATTTGTATCACTGTCCAATAGTTGTTTGTTCGTAAGATGTTTTGTAATAAGGTGGAGAGTCGAAAAAAATTACTGGAGCTGCCAAATTGATAGGAATTTATGCTACCTTTTATAACAGATGTTGGAAATATCCTGTAAATATTCTGATGGCAGGATCAATCCAAATGAAATGCAAGACCTGAGTAGCATTACTATCCCCAAAACAAAGCCTAGGTTACTCTTTTTTCCAGGACAAATGCAATTCACTTCTATCTTTCTTATCTGTATTTGTTTCTCCTTTACAGCATACACAGATATATGCATTGGAAGCTGGAGAAAACATGGATCCATGTATTTACCAACACTTTTTACCTTTTCCTATTTCATGTGCATCAGAAAAAGTGTGCATCATAACTCAAAATTCTATCCATAATCCAATGCTGTCTACAATCCAAATTTACGTAACAAGTCAAATAATAAAAAAAACAAAGGATGGTGGAAAATATGTATCTCACTTTTCTAACTCCAACATCAAGGTTTTTTCTGTTATGTAGCAGAAAGGTCACACAGTAGATACGAAGAAGTTTCCACAGGCTGTAAATCTCAACTTCTACAAGAAGGAATGGTAATAATCAAAAATCTAAGAATATCAAACAACAAGAAGCAGAACAGTTTAAGCTGCCAGCCTAATTTTCTCTCTGCAACAATGAGAATAATGTTTAAGGAGACCCTGTATAACGAAAATGATGACTACTATCTGACATGCAGTCCTATCTCCAGGTTACCTTTATGACAAGCTGCATAAGCAGTCAGCCAGAGGCAGAGATGGACAGAAAAGTGAATGCTCTGCTGGCTGGCTGTCATTCTCTGTATGGTGACTGATAATAATACTTAATCAAATTCCTATCTGGGGTCTTTATCGTGCACCAGTGTATGCAGTTATTCACTTGTTATTTGGATCACGTCTCCCTTTTGCAAGTAACAATCCGAAAATGATAACATTTGCTGCTATTTTTATTTCTTTTCCAGGGAAAGATAGATTTCTTCCTCCTTATCCTCACCTCCACCTCCTGCAACATACATATATTGGATTATTGGCCTCTGGTTGAACTCTATAACACTGAACAAGTTCCAGTCTTTTTCTTGCAGATTAATGTCTTAACACAAATACTTCCTGTTTATGAAAATGGTGAATTCATATACACAGCTGAACTTGGCTACACAAGGGGTTGAATGTTTAAGAGAGAGAAAAAATACTGTTTTACCATTAATAAATTCTGGATACAGATAGATTTTGACAGGTAAACATCCCCACAGCACTAAAAAGGAGGCCTTAGTCAAACGCATATGAGGTAAAAGTCCTTGGGTAGCAAGGATGGATATTTAGGAGTCACATTTAGCTATATACCACAGGATCTATTTAAGGCTGTGACATTAACAGTCTTTTCTTCTCCTCTTTGGTATACTAACAGTCTGAGTTCTTCTTAATTGATTTTAGTCATTCATGTGATTGTGATAAAGGCCTGTCTCAGTTCAGGCCTTCAGGAGGAAAACCAGAATGAATTATTGCATAAATACAGTATAAATGTAATGATAGTAAAGCGAAGTATAGGTCTCTGAGTGTGTTTAGAATGAACTAGATAACTAGATGTGCCTAAAAGACTGACATTTGAGTTGACTGCTCAGTATGTTTTGCAAAAGTTTTGGGTCTGACTGTACTAACTTCTGTTTATCACTACTTGCCAGTAACACATAGGGACAGATAGCTCAAGATCAAATCAAATATCTAAAAAGTCAAGATTTAATGAAGGAATAAGGCTTCAGAAGTACCCACTCTGCCTAGGATGGCAACAGTGAATCACTCCATTTCAGTACCCTTCACTAGACAGAATGAAGGCAGAAAGAAGGAGGCAGGCAACTTTGCAGTGCCTTTAGTTCCTGAAGGGACACAGAGCTGTACTGGGTTAATTCCTGGTACAAAAAAAAAAAAAAAGACTCTGTCCTCCCTTTCCCATACTCAGGCTTTACTGTGGTTTTCAGATCTCAATCACACAACAGTCCTTTGAAATTCAAGGAAGATTTGCACAAGACATTTCTCAAACATTTAAGAGCACTGGATCTGTATCCTATCTATGTGAGATAGAGTTGCAAAGGGGATGGTTGTTTGTGTAAATACTTGCTATGCTTTCATATATTTCACAATTAGCTGCATCTTCAGTCGGAACTGGCCCTGACCCTGAAGTTTTTCATGAAATGAAGGGAGGAGAAATCTGAGTACACCCACATGGATGCAGCAAGAGCAAGAGTGAAGAGACATATTTCTGGCAGGAATGGACAAGCTTGCTGGGAAGGTCAGCAAAACAGCATGAATATCAGACTTGCCTTAAGGCAAATATTAGGCTTGGAGCAAGCTAGGTCCAGAGTCAGATTTTGATTTTTTTTCTTCTGAATAGAATTCACCATTTAAGGTTCAAGAGTCAAAAAAAAAAAAAAAAAAAAAAAAAAATCAATTCTGACCTCAGATTACAGTTATTAAAAAGAGACTTTTTCTGAAAGATTTAGAGACAGAAAGCAGAAGTCACAAATATCTAAAATATACTGAAGTGAAATAGCTTGTTTAGCTTTATTTGCCAAACCAGAGGAAAATGTGAAAGAGAAACAAAGATTACGAAAATTAAATAATTATTATTATGTTTTAAGCTGCTCATCCGAGTAGTCTTCGAAGGGTAAATAGATGTAAATAAATTTATGTGCTCCATCTTTAGATGCTCCATAAAGAAAAATAAAATTAGAAAACAACCCATCATAAGATAAAAAAGAATTCCTATTGCATTAATTTTATATCTACAAGAAAACTATTTTCTATTAACAACATGCAAAGACAAAAGGATCTAACATCTTCAATGACAAAATAGGCACAGTAATAATCTCTCAGCATCAGTAACTTGAACAGAAAAATAAAAAATTTAAAGTAGTTATGCTAGAAACAATATCCCCAATTCAAAGTCTTCGGGCTCTTTGACTGGATCCTATCAACAAGATTCCAGCTAAACAATTGCTATTTTCAGAATATTTTATTTAGGCTATCACAATGATTTGTTCTCTGAGGTTGACTCTAATATTCTATAATACACCAAATGTCCTTGGCTGCATTGAGATTTCATGGATCAGGTGAGAACACTTACAGAAGCTGATACTAGAAAAAATGTAGAAATAGAAGTTGATGGAACCTAGCATAAGAAATGCCTGCCAAGTGCTTTGTAAGGTTAAGAATCCTAAGAAGGTCATTCCAAGTCCATTGGTGGAATATGGAAAACATGAGTTGGAGGTGAATTCATAAGGTAGCCAGGAGACTGGAATAAGAGCTCAGCAAAGGAAATGCTACTAAATATCCATGATAAGAATTGACATTTGCATCAGTGGAAGCCAGCTGAGTTCCACTTGAGAAAGCACAATATTTGAAGGGAGAGGAGCACCCTTGTAGTCACAGCCCCAAACTTGCCTTCGAAACCAGTTATTTAAAATACATAGATAGAAAGAACACGTAGTAATAGTTTGATTACATACAAATGATTTCTACATCTAAAATAATATCAGTATTTTGTGCTCATATTTCATAACGTTTAGGTGAGACCATATTTTTTTTTAACATTACTGGTCTCATTACTAATTTTCATCGTATATACTTGCAATAAGATAAAAGATGAAAAGTACATTAAAAGTTCATTGCTATTAATTTCTCTAATTTCAAACAATAATTATTTTTGCATGGATTTTTCCAATTTTGCAATAAATTCATTGCATAAATTGTCGTACGTATGGAAAAGTGTTCATTACCAACTATATATGAAATGAAGCTGACATTTCAGAAGTTCCAAAGTAGTACTAATCCAAACATTAAACCTATGTCAGCTTCTCACTCACATGGTCTCTCCAGAAAGCAAAATTTTGAAAACACTTTGCTTTAAACTATTAATACCTTTAACTGAAAAATGTATATATTTTACCTATCTCTTTGACATTACAGATTATCATTTTTATTTGTATAATCTGTCCAATACTTTCCCTCCAACTTCTTATTTTGTGTTATTCATAGGCAGAACACGTCCCTTTTTTCTCCATTCTCATTCTCTCTGTATAAATACATAAATTCCACTTCAACCACCCAGATCAGTGAGTTTAACATTCCCTAGGATACATTCATCTCTTTCTATGTATTCTAGAACAGTTAATGGAAATTCTAACTTCAGTGTCTTTATAAGATTACTAAAGATACCATGTGAGGTGAATCCAAAGCCTAGAGCAACAGCGACAAGAAATCTATTATGTTAGTTCTTTTACTCCATGATCATAGTATTCAGTGGTGTTAGACTTGTGTGAGTAAAAAAATAAGGCATCACTTTAAAAAATTGCAGAAGGTAAAGCAAGAAATACTACAAATGGTGCATGTTAAATAACCATGAAACACTAACCCTGAAAAAAAAAACAAACTATGGATTCAGATCTAACAACCGGATAGATATAAGTTCCCATCACCAGAAACATCCACAGGTTTTTAGTTCCTCTGAAATACACAGTGTTGCAAATGGATTTGATAACTTGTATGCAGATTAATCTGTCTGTATTACTGCTGTGCCTGGGGCCAAATTTTTAGTAAAACTGTCCCCAAAGTGTATTTCCCCCAGGATGTGTTCCCTTTTACCATATCATTCCCCTCAATGTGTCTTTTGTGAGTTTTCTCACCATTTTATAAAGCCATACTCTGAAGGTAAAGTAATACTCTGGCAATACAAATGTCTGCTGGCGAGTAGAAATCTTTTAATAAAAATGTAAATGGATTATTTCTTCTTCAAATTGTAATTGGTGAATTGCATTAAGCAATTTATTCCCAAATAAATAAATAGATGTCATTTTCCCAGTGTATTCCAATGGAAACATAAATTTCTTCACTATATGGAAACATGTTAATTCAATATTATCTAGAATTAATAGAGATTAGTTTAGTCAAGATTTGTAGTAGACTTTTTATCTCGAAAAATTTATGGATATTATTAGTAACCCTACAGTCCATTTAATGCTAAAGAGCTTTGTATAGTTTATCAACTTAATATTAAGAAGTCATCTCCATCATCTTTTGCAGTGTTCTCATTTCAAGTAGAGGAACTGATAGCTGTGTAGGCTGCTCAGTGATGTGGTGTGATACAAATGGGAAAAGTAATAGAATGGGCTGAGACAGAGTGAGAAAAACAATACATCTAATTGAAACTGCAAGAATTAAGTGAGCAAGATGGAATATATCTCATCTGTGTTTAGCCATTTTAGCCAGGCCATTAGTAAGCATGCTTATTTATTCAAGTAGTACTTTGTTCACAAATACTCAAGTCTACAGTTTCATGCCTGGCTGGAAAATACAACGCCAATCAATCTGATATGTGATCACTAGTGTAAATAAAGAATAGATTCATTTAACCCAGTTGTATTCCAGCAGTGTAAAGCCAAGTGAGGCCCAAAGATCCCATTGAGTTAGAGTGTCTCTAACACAGATTTCTGCTGTGAAAATGCAGATACACTAGCAAAGTAGCCACTCAAATAGTCACAATTTTTGTAGCCACTTCCTGATCTACTCACAAATTTCAGTTTGCATTACTGTCTTCACGCTCATCAGACTCCAGTCTAATTACTTTCAGATTATTAATATAAACCTAGACTAAACACTAGCTTTCAGCTCTAAGTAGTCCTCTAAAAAGCCTTTATTTTCTCACAAAAAACTCTTAGTACCTCCTCTGCCACCAGTGTCCTGGCCCAGAAGCTTGTTATATGTTATATGTTCTTCTTCGTAGATGTGATCTAAAAGCTAATAAAATCTGTGGATCCTTTTTGTTAACTATAACGGATGCTGCAATGATCTCTCTTGTATCCAAGCAAAAGCTAACTAACATTAAATGGCCTTTGGATTAGCCCCTGGAGGAAGAACAGCACAATTCAAGATATCAGTTAGTCTAGATTTAATACTAATACTATTGTGCAACGTCCAGTGAGTGAGTTTCATACTAAGCAGCCTAAGTAAGTACTTTTAAATATAAATTGTATAAAATTATTTTTAAAAAATTATTTTACATTAGAAATCTATTATACCGTTCCAAATATTTAAATTATATAAAAATACATAAATTTTATAAAATTACATTTTATAAGAACACTTAATAAGTGCTATTAAAAACTTTTTCACTAAGCCATTAGGAAAGAGCTGGCTGTAGGCTGCAGTAGTGTTCTCTGGAAATAATGCTATATGCTTTTTTCACATTTGTATGCTTACAAGGCATTCACACCAACCCATCACTGCAGGTAGGTTCAAGTTTTTTACTTTAAGGACCCATACAATTTTACAGTGGAAACTTAGGAATGTCTTGTGTTACGAACCATTGGAATTAACAGTCGTGGCCAGAAAGGACGATTTGGCAACTATGTGTACAGATCCAGCCTTTATATCCTTGACATCCATTTTTTCATCTCTAATATTGAGAAATTAATCCTGAACTACTGTTAGTTCACAGATCAATGAGAAAATAATCAAGAAGTCTGCACTCAGTCCTTTGAAAATTTAAAAGCATTATTTAAGTGCAGAGCTTAAGATGTAATGCTACGATATATCAAAACATTTAGGGATGCGCTTTCAACGCTCTGTGCAATGCAATAGTTTGACTAGTAATCAGTGATATTTTGAAAGGGAAGTATCTTCCTAAACATTGAATACACGGCAATGAAGGAAAATTTAGTTGTAAGAAGCCTTGGCTATTACCAGTACATATTCAAGAGCTTACTTAAGTCTTGCTTAAAACCCTGGCCCTGACTAAGGGAAGAAAGGATTTTATTTTTTTCAATAAAATAAACTTCGACTATAGGCTTTTTCAGGTTAGTTTTATTCCAATTATTTTCAGGTAGTTAATAATCTAAAACCATACTTGCACAAAGAGTAAAATTATGTCTCTATTGACAGAGGATTTAATTCATACTCTTGTAGATAAAGAAACATACATCTAGTGTCTTTCTCTAAATAATGATTAGTAGGATAATTTCATTTTGCATGTTTTGATTCACAGAAAGAGAAAATGGAGGAAACTTGACATCATTAGGCCAGATTAAACACTGTTGTTACTCCACAGGTATCAGGGAATATACACTTGGGGAGAATTTGACCCAGAAAATCTGAATCTTTTTGCATATAATGAAACTGATTAAGGTCAACACCTAAAGGCAGGGCTGCTACACCACAAATGATACTATTTCAATGGTTTCATTTAAAAAAAAATGTATTTCCATAAAGGATTCTTCTTAAAGTACTTCTATTTCCTGTTTTCTATTCAACATAAGTATAACAAACCTTTAACTTCAAAGAATGTTGTTTCACAGACAGTAAAATACAGATTTTTAATTTAAAAACCCTAAGATCATACGTGTCACTCTTAGCTCAGATTACACAAAAACTTAAGGTGCACAAAGCAGAAACAAGGACACGGCCCAGCAATTTCAGTCAAGCAGCTGCACCTTCCTCTTAGCCGGGTGGGCCAGAGCTTCCACTAGCACAGGTTTACACAGCTGTCCTGGAGCTGAAGGAACCTCACAGCACTAACTCACCTGAAAACCTGATACTGTATGAACAAACAGGCATGCACACGCTGCAGATAGACCCAAAGCATTTACTTAACTTGTATTCTCTGTCTGATGGAAGAAATAATTAAAATTCAGCTCACATTAAAGACTAATGGACTATTAACCATTTTAAACCAATGGTGTTGCTTTTTTTTTTTTCATTGTATTTGAAACCTATGAGATAAGATATAGACTCTAAATAACATATTTTGCAGATAGGATGGATTTTCTTTCCTTGTAAATTAAATTTTAAACATTTAAACATTTTTTTCATCTGAAATATTTTATTTAAAAGCGTAATTTAAATTCTCACTAAAACTGCCCTTTTGTGACACGGTGCACGGAATACCTAACAGAGAGAATGTTGTTTAATTTACACATGCTGTGTGCCAAGGATATAAAAAGACCTATCAAATGTATTGTTGTATCTGTTTGGCAGTGCAACATTTTTAGTGAAATGCTACCGGTCAGTTAACAAATTCTATTCCATTCTTCTTCAGGAATACAAAAGCTTTTTGTAGCACAAATTATTCTTATAGAGATGACTATACCAATGTTGAAGAAAGTAACTGAAAAATTGTTTCTAATGTTATGAAAATTATTGTAAAGGTCTTTAATGGACAATTTATTTTTTTTTCTCCGTCTTGAAGTAGTAGTGTTCCCAGAATGATAATAATCTATTTCTCTCCTCACACTACAGAGCTGGGAGTGACCTCACCTGACCCAATTGAAATTGATTTTGTTGTTGAACTCCTTGCTAGTACAAATTAATCTTAGATCCATACAAGATCAGGGAAGCAAGACACTGAGTACAAAGACCTCAAGTACTGAGGGGAAAAATTAGTTCTGGAAAAAGTATTTCAAGTTTGGAAAGATAAATGGTTACAATGACTTGCTTTGATAGAACATCTGTAGGATAGGAGAAGAGAATGACAAGGGCTCTGTGAAAAAGCTGTAACTTAATAGCCTAATTTCCTGCCTGGCCTCAAAGAAATATCTGTCTGTTTCTGACAGTTGATGAAAATGCACCAGGATTTGATTTGCTCACCAGTGTGGGACAAGTTCAGTTCCATCTCTCCCTCGCTTCCCTTGACCTACGTGGATACAGCAAACAGGCTCCATTACTGGTTTCCACATTTTTTTTGTTATAAAAATAGATTAGTTGCTTTTCCTTTTTTCTCCTAAAGATATTCCTGCCCCCTTTTTCATCTGTTCCAGTATTTATCTTGTTTCTGCTGTAACAGCTGATCTCCCTTCCAAGCCATTTGAAGCAATATGCGTTTCAATAAATCCTCACATCTCAAGAAATGTCTGAAAGCAAAAAGCAACCTTACCTTTGCAGACATATAATGTCATTCTTGCTTAGAGCATCTGTTCTAAGCTACATGGGTTCTACTGTGGTGAATGCCAAATATAGCTAGCATACTGACTTTATTTTTATACTCTGTAAAGGGTTCCTCTCAACGCCATAGGCATTGTAGGGTTCCTGCAGCCTGTATTACTATAACAACCAATCACTAATGCCTGATTTATCAAGCTAAATATGAAAAAAACTGTAAAACAAATAACTTTGACTTGAGACTTACATGCTTCTCCTTAAAAAAAAAAATCAAGATAAATGTTATATCCTGAAATAAAATATTCCAACATTGTATAAATGAATTCTAAATTATTCAAATGGAATAAATTAAGACTCAGCCACTCTTCAAAACTATTTATTGTAGCTTTGAAAAAGATCTGAGGCTTAAAAAAGCAAGAAGGGAGAGGAAAAAGAAAACCCAGCAACTTTCCTAATTTCAGTGTGTGAGCTGACTGTCTTGATTTGCTAATTTAGGTATTGTGCTTACAGATACAGGCATGAATCCATTTTTTTTCTAACAGGGAAGTCTCTAAGGAGCTAGGAAGTTGTGCTGGATGCTGCAAAGAGCCAAGCCTTCCCACAGAATAGGCTTCAGATACAATGGATACCTACACTCTATTATCATATGATTTTTATTTTTCAATAGCTTAAATAATATTTTTATTTATGAGAGATTGGGGACATTATCATGTATTTCTATACATAATGATAATATATACAATAAATGCAATATGTTACAAGTTAATAAGAACATCCGGTATTAAATAAACAGTCTGTGCCTTCACCTTCCCAGAGCTAAGGATAGACTGGAAAATGTGTTTGCTTTTTGTCATGAAAGAGCAATAATTTTAGAAATTGGATAATATTTCATGGTCTATGTTGACATTATGGAATGCAAATGATGAAGCATTTTGCGTTATATATTTTTACAAAATTCCACTTATTTCTCTGGATGTGCTAGTTTGTATCTGGGCAGAATTATTCTTGCAATAAATGTGTTTAATTCACAGATTTGAAAACATTACTAGCAAAATACTGTTCAAGGGAAGAGTTCTAAAAATATCAGCAGTTAGATGTACCTTAAAAAAACACAATTATGCTTAAAAGTGTTTAAAATACTATACAAAATAGCTAGAAAAGGAAAGATCTTCATATACAGACATCTCTAACCCATGACAATGTACTATCTATTAAAATACTATTTTTGTAAATCACAGAGATCAGGGCTGTGATGACAAATGAGAAATTGAAATTTTATCTAAAATAAATCTAAAAAAAAAGTCAGTATGAGCCTCTCAAGGATATTTTCTAATGTTTCATCTTTTTAAGGGTTGTATTCATCAACAGTCAAAACCAAAATGTGATGACTAATTCAGAATTCACTGAACTATATCAGTTGTATGAAAGGAGATGAAGTTTAAAATGAGAAGACAGCAGACACGTATTCATTATGTCTACAGAAGCACCAAATGGTTTTTGTATAGGTTATTTTGTAATGCGTACAAAACACTAAAGAAAACAATAAACACTTCCTGATTTCTGATTTAACCAGTCAAAACAGGTTATGTTCACTTAGAAATTGACTCATACAGAGTTAATCAATACTGTAATTATATAAGATAGAAAAGCAAAGAGGAAAAGAAGTCACAATAAGTTACTTCAAACATGTTTCTGTTTCTCTAAAAAATTTCCCCCAAAATATTATANCGTTTTCAAGTCTAAAACATCTGCGGCATTTAAGCTGTTATAAAAAAAAAAACAACAATGAGGACTTTTCCAGAGTCTAGTTACAATTTCTGTTTTAAAGGCAATAGTAAACTCCTAATTTGGGTGTTTCAATATGTACAAGACCCAAGCCCTGGGCCACAGAGCTGCTCTTTCCAAGAACTTGCCAAGAAAGATTGTGCTGGGTATCAGTAAAATAAATTGTTTTGATCTCCTGGGAGTTGTGAGGAGCCCATATTTCTTTCAGAACTGCCTTTACCCGAGTCCAAACAAGGGTCTTGCACATAGCCTGTGGGACAGTCTGTCTACACAACTGGCAAAATATTGATCTGTTAACGACACTGGGACAGAGCATTAAGTTGCCAATCAGGCAGGTTCACACCACACATTTTCTGACTTGCTCTTTGAATAGTTAGAAAATCTTATATTGAAATGCCCCTAGGACCATGGTTTATTTAGACTATAACTGATCCACTGGCTGGATCAAAACCGTCTCTCCAAATGCAAAGTTAATGTAGTTGTTCAGAAAGCAGGCTTTCAGGTTATCCAATAAACCATGAGAAAACTACATGGGATCCTCTTCCAGTACTAAAAAAATCTAACCAAGCAACCAAAAAAAAAAAACCCAACAAAGAAAAACCAACCAAACCAAGCCAAATATCTAGACTTACTAGTAGTTCACAAGTTCATTTTGGGGAGAGAAATGAAAAATGTTAATATCCTGTTGTGGGATAACAATATACTAGTTAGCCAAGCAAGATATACTCAACTGAGTGATTTGTAACAAAAAAAATATCGTTTCACTTATCAGATTTAGGGTCCTGAAACACATAGAAAGTTTCCAGAACTGGAACTGTAGTAACACCTGATTATATAAGTAGAAAGTATTTCTGCTCATGGTCGCAAGTCACAAATAATATAGTTATATGTATTATATAGGAATGAGAGGTTTTTTTGTTTCTCCGAAATTATCTATTTTTGCTTTAAACTAGTGTCACTTCTGTACTTACTGTATCAAATGTCATGCATACTAAAGCCTAATAGGCATAAAGTGTTAATATATTCACGTTACTCTTTCCATGACTCAGAATTTGAACTAGCCTGAGGTCCAAGAACCTGGTCACGACAACAGGAAGCACAATGCATAGATGAGTGGCTTTGGGGTAATATAATATCTACCCACCACTGCCATAGTGCAGCATTCTAAACAGCTTAAATTGGCTGCTAAGAAACGCGAATATCAACCTAGTGGGGATATCAGCGGATAAAACAAAATGAGGTTTTTCCCAACCACTTCTGCAACCCACTGCTTTGGGTCATGGAGACTAACGGTGCTGACAATGTGTTTCAGGGGAGGGAGACTCCCTTCAGCTCTCTCTTGAGTGATCATGGAGCCCTTTTCCTTCCATCCATAGGAATCTTTCCACTGCTGTGAAAGTACTCTGGATTGGATTCCACATCATTGGCCGCTTCTAGAAACAGGTGGCCCTACTACCCTTTGCCTATAACTAAGTGTGGCGATTGCACTTTCCCCCCTCCAAGCCCTGAGATCCGTGTGGCAGTTGCACATCCCCCTCTCAGAACTGGGCCTTTAATGGGCAGTTAATGGCTCTTTGTGGAGACCCAGAGCCGGTTATTAGAGTGCTAACTAGTTGTATAAACCCCGTTTTCCAATCGGTTTATCGGTGGCACTTTTCCAGCCGGAATAAAGTTTGTTTTGGACCTTGTTGTCTGCCTAAACTTATTTTTGGGGTGCCTCCATGACACTAAGTGTATTTCTGTTTGCCCTCTGTCACAGAAGCAACCCAAAGTCAGTTTTAGGTGGACAACAAGTTCCAAAACAGACTTTATTCTGGCCAGAAAAGTGCAGCCAATAAACCAACTAGAAACAGGGTTTATACAACTAGTTAGCACTCCAACAACATAAAATGCAGGTTCGGATATCAGTTGAGGAGATTATTGGGGTACAGCAAAATAAGAATAAGGAGGATGCACAGCGTGCATGCATACACTCACAAGAAACAAAAACAGAGCCCTCTGACTCCAGGGTACCCACAATAAATAATCACTCACCTGGGTTAGGCAAGGACTCATGCTTGCCTGGTTAGGTGAGGACTCATTCAAGGATATGTTCAGAAGTCACCACTCACTCAAACAAGGAAGTAAGGCGCTCTCAGCCTCAGGAAGTCTCCTTAGATGGCATCCCAGTCTAAGGAGAGGGCTCCAGTTCACAGACCCGCTACTCCAAGAAGGGGCCTTCGGCGGGAGCCCTGTTTCATAGTCTGGTCAGATCTGGCTGTGGGTCCAGAAGCTTTGCAGCTACTCTGGGCACCTCCTCTGCTAACGACCCTGTCAAGTGACTCGGGATCCCGTTAAGAACCCAGTCAATTGACCAAGGGTCCCACCCCTCCTGCCCCACCAGCTGGTGGAGGTGAAGTCACCTTGCCCTGGAGTAGGGGAGGATGTGACTATCAACACCTTGGTACCACCCTAGGTGTGTATGTGGGGACAGGAACAGTGGGACACAAAAAGTGCTAAAAGAGCCATCAACTGCCTCATCGAAGGCTCCAGATCTCAGAGGGATGTGCAGCTGCCACACCCTCCTCCCATATATTCACCATATTTCTAGATGATAGGTCTCAGTGATACTGGATGTCACTTTTAAAAGGGCATACTCTGGAGCAACATAAAACATACATGTTTGTTACTGCATAGATGTATTTTTTTCTTGACAAGGCTTTAGTGTATCAAAGGCTGTTAAACATACATTTGCCAAGTATCTGCAAGGCATTTAGTTTATGGTCATTGTCTGACAGACTGTTTAAATGTTAATGAATCAGGTAGCTGAATTACATGCATGAGTAGTTGCATATAGTTATTTTAGACAGGCCGCAAAGGATGGAATTACCGATGCAGCTCACCTGCCACTAATGCTAAAATGTGAAATTTGTTTCTAAGTTATACATATATATATTCAAGCTTCAGCAGCAGCAGTGTTGCTACTGTGTGGTTGCCAAGTTAATAAATTCTGTCCTGCCTCTTTGTATAAGCCTTTAATCCTGTGTTAAGAGGGAATTGCATTGCATGCAAGGGAAGAAATGGTTTTATTCATCACTTCCTAAGATGGAAGCTGTGATCATGTGTATGAGGTGTACACTGGAAATTAATCAAATGCTCACTTTTAATAATCTTACTGCACTGATAGTGTAGGATATCTAACCCTTACAAATAAGAATGTTCTTTGTTTCCTTATTTCTTCACCTTTTAAAACAACCCCCTAACTGGAAGGATATTTTCCTTAATCATATGAAAATATAGAATCAATTTGTTGATGAGGGACCTCAAATAAATGTTATGCATTTTATGGTCGATTGATCATTAAAAATATTTCTGCAGATGACTCAGAGGTCCAGAACAATTATAAAATTCTACAGGATTCTAATTTGAATAGCTATTTTGAGAGACAGAGTCTCAAAATACTGTGTGTTCACTGAATGCAAACAATTGCTTTACTTTTGTTTAAGCCCAGGAGGTAAAAACAAAAAAAAAAAAAAGACAAGAAGAACATGGAAGATTACGGATTCTCTTAAAATAAAATTATTTCTAATACTTGATTTAAAATAATGCAAAACCACACAATCACAGCTAAGGATAACAGCCTGTGTACGTAAACCATCTAAGAATATAACACAAAAGCCTAGAAGGAAAAAAGTCTACTTTCTATATAGACAACAATAGATTAATAAATCTAACAGAGTTCACTCATGTTAATCTTGAATTTGCACACGCAAATCAGGCACTTCTTGGCATCAGTGAAAGGCAGCCTCATTATAACTGGAATAAAAACCAAACCTAAAGAGGAAGCACTTTATTTACTAGAAAGAAAATCATAAGTATGCTGGCCTTGGTCAACAGCCCCATCCATCCATTAAATATCATCCATTAAAGAGACACACAACAGAATGTTTTCCATTTTTTTCGGTATTTTGAAGGCTTCTGCTCAAGCAGTCCTTTTTCCTTTCCACTCTCCTCTGCACCCACTGCTTGAACTATTCCCATATTAATCTATTTCACCACATCTCAAACAGTGTTGACTGTTTTGTATTTCCCAGTTGCTCACGCATACCCATTTATACAACCATGGTACAATCCCCCTCCCATCAGACAATGTTTCACTACAGTCTGAGCTCCTCTCTGTGCCTTGTCACACCTATTTCATTTAAAAGAAGAAAGGATTGACAGAACTAACTTGCTCATATTTTTTTCAACCTAAAGAAAAAAAGCCACAGTATAGCAGTATAACTATAATAAAACAATTTTGTTATATTCCAGGTCCAGCTATATACATCTATTAGCTAATGGAGTCCTCAATCTCTCTATGTATATAGAAAATAAATATAGCACCATTGTGTAGTTGCACAATAAATTAGGCGCAAGGAGCCTTTAGTCCTAAAGAAAGTGAATTATGAGCTACCATATTATTGACACATACAGAGTAAAAGTGCCAGTGATACCTGCGTATAAGATTCCTGAGGAATTAAGTATTAGATTTTCAGATAGCTTTTGGAATCTGAGGATGATGATGGTGTCATCATCTGAAAACCCTTCTTGGTGACAGCCTCTAAGTATTTCAAGGCAATCTAGCTATGTAAATCGAGAAATAACATGCTATACTTTAAAAATGTTGTCTTAACAGGTAGTAGAGGCTTTGCTATAAAAACAATACAGATCTTCTGTAAGCAGGCTGGAGCAGCATACAGCATGAATTTTTATAAATCTGTTAGTGTAATGTTCAAACATGGATCTTCAGAGACTGTATGTAATGAAAACAAGAAACAACTAAATGTCAAAAGATCCTCCTTCACTGGCAAACTCTTAGTAGAACCACCAGGTTTCCTTCTGTTTGTATCCTTAACCTTCATCAAATACCTAGTGCTTTAATATGATTTCCAAGTGAAGAGGTACCTCATGAAAATGATCCTTTAGCTGCAAAAAGCAAAACACACTGTACCCCTTGGCTGCCATGCAAAGCAATTTTCTTTCAGAAGAAAGGTATGCACACAGAATGAGACAAGGAAAAAGACATTTATCTCACCCCTAGCCATTAGGCAAGGACATTTATAATTTCCATTCTTTACAGTTTCTTCTTGATGGTTCTGCTTGCTTCACAATATCTCTCTAATTCATGTAGGAATTACCTTTAGGTTACTGTAAGCCTCACAAACTCCCATGCTTCTGGTTCTGTAAAAATAGTGACAAGCAAAGAAATAACCATGACTTGTTTTGCTTGCATCTTTCGGGGTTTATCCTTCACTTCAGTGTTAGCCATTCTTTTAATATGACTTTTTATAAGTAAGGTGACCACCCACAAAAACGCCTAGTGATAGTGCAACACATACTCACCTTTCAATCAATACTACATGCGCAATACTACTGAGAATGAAAGAGGGGTCTTAATAACAAATACACATTTACTAACAAAACTGAAAAGTCATTCAATCAAAGCATTTATGCAGAGAAGTAACTAAGGCAAGATACTGTGATTCTTTTTCAGGATATATTTTAGCCCTTGATTGTGTAAATTTGTCACCAAACTAACTGATTTGTGGAGGAAAAGAACAATGTGAAACATCATAGGAGGATTTCAATCCATATGAATAAAGTGTCGTTGACTATATTCTGATATTTAGTCATCCATTCTATGCCTAATTAGAGGATCTTCAAGGGTGAAAGGCAGAAAAATATCTGCATAAAGCAGCAAAAGGAAAAAAAAATGTTTGTGAGATGAAAGGGTGCTTGAGTCCTCATCCTCAGCAGGCTGCTTCCAGGGCATCAGACAATGGAGAGCTCTGTGCTCTGAAAGCCAGAGGGCTCAGCTGCCAGACAGTGCTGGAGGCCTTCGTGCTGGATTATATATGTGCAAGAACTTTTCAAGAGTCATGATAACATAATACCTTTTAATTTGAATGTAGCATAATGTCCTCATAAACATCCAGCTGCACTGATAAAATCTTCTCTTTCATAGGTGAACTCCCGAACAGTTCAAGAATGCTTTTTAAAATGAAGCAAAAATGTGCAGCATCCATCTGCAAGTTTCTGGTAGGAAAGTACGGAGTGTAAGTGAAAACCGCCTGTTTGTTTTGTAAGTAAGTAGAAAACCCACATTCACTGCAACAATGGTAAGCAAAAGCACACACAAACAGGTAATTTAGCTCTCCAGGTAGTCATATAATACGAATGTTCATGTGTGCAAGAGCAAATCCACTAGTACATTGCCACAATAATTATACGAACATTTATTCTCTCCACACTTTAATGTTTGGCTTGTATGATATTATACACTGCGACTATTCTACCTGGTTTGCAGCTTTAAACTTGGATAGGTAACTGTTGTCTAAAAACTAGTTCTCTTGTGTGAGTTGTCAGTTGTTTCAGTCAGCACTAGCATATTAGGGATACATTAATAAAAATTTGTTCTTCAACTCCCACATTTGACTTGTGATCTTCAAGTAAAACTCCTGATTTAACTTTTCATTACTGAGTCAAACACAACGGATTAGTGTAAAACTCATCTCTACTTGTTCTGCTAACTTGTCAATCAATTTAAAACCTAACCTATGAGCAGAAGAGGTCTTGCAAGCACAGACATTATTACTTATCAAGAAAAGCTCAGACAGGTTATAACCTGCACTTTCTAGATCCTAACATAATAGTAAGTTTTAGCAATCCAGTCCGCCTTAGATCTAGTACCTATCAACATGTTAGATATCTAGCAAATCTCTTCTGAAATAAGTACCCAAGTTTCATATAATCACCTGAGGAAATTTGGAAGATCACATCAAGTCAGTACCATAGCACTTGTCATCTATGGACTGAAAATACGCGTACTGAAAATTCTAGGTGCAGGGAGACCAAATTTCACTCATAATGCTGTGTGGTATCCCAAGAAATAGCATCTAATATGATTTTCTAAAGTTGATGACACTGAGAAGACAGTGTGTTCACAGCAAATAATTCTTACTGTTTCGTTGCATTTTTGGAGGACTGAGCGAAGGTTAGAAAATCATTTGCAAATACTCACAAAGAATTGGCCAAGTTTATCATCAAAGTGTCATTTAATGCAGAAATTGCTAGGCATATTGAAGAAAGAACAATAAAAATTTAAAAAGTATATAGCCCTTAAAATCTCTCCCTGATTCAGTTTCTATCCCCTCTTCCCTTTTGACTGTGCATCTCACTTTCGTTCAGTCTGTAATCAATGATTGCAGTAATGCTTCCTAATTTCACTATGATTCTAAAATGTTTATCTTCACTACATCTACTATGAAAGCAATTAATTTCATTCTGATGAACATGGCTGTAAGATTAAAACTAAATGCATATGGATAATCTTACTTGTACCATAAATATTCAAAAGATCAGGCTAATAAATTATACCTTTCTGGAGAAGCTGTTTTCTGCTTGATTCTCAGCT
Source organism: Pampusana beccarii (assembly GCA_013399365.1). Taxonomy (NCBI): domain Eukaryota; kingdom Metazoa; phylum Chordata; class Aves; order Columbiformes; family Columbidae; genus Pampusana; species Pampusana beccarii. Next base: position 292,490 of record VWYH01002747.1, read on the forward strand.
CAATAACAATGTCAGTGCTGCACCATCCTCACTGGAGAGACTTCTGAATTATTTTGGTTTATTCAAAAATTAATTTCCTAATATGTTACCATATATCAAGTGTAATTTTACATAGGAAAATGTACTAGAACAGTAATGCATAACACAAAAATGATGCAAACAACATGGCAACGTCAATTGTAGGCAGAGGAAATTCTAGTCTGCCATTCTGACCCTTTCTGTTTCTGAAATTATTTTTGCTATTTGCAGTGGTAATATAACTAATTGCGAGAGCTACCATACAGTAATTTTCAAATAGAAATCACGGTGGTTTTTAAACACAGACTTCTTTTCTTAAATCAGGCTTAACACAGTGTGAAATTAATTCTAGATAATTGTTTCTCATATTTCCCATCTCAATGCTTCTTAAAACTAAAAGGATATCATAGTCTCTATTTCCTTCCTGGTGTGCACGTATTTAAAAAAAAGGCACATGCATACATGTAGAAAGCATAGACTCACCTGTAGCCAGCAGGGAGGTCAGAGGGCTCAATGGCCAGTGAGTTGGAGCTCCCTTCCTGGTGGTCTACAGCAGTAAGAGCTGAAGTCAAGCAGTAACAAGATCTCTATGTGTACAGGGAGATCATTTTCTCAACTTGATGAGATTTCACTCCCATCTAGAAAGAAACACAATCACTTCTTTGTACAACCTCAGTGACAAATCCATGCCTGCTTTCTTTTGACCCCTTTCCAAACTCCACATTCAAACTCTAAATTTTTACATTAATAGTTAAAAAAATGTGGTGTGAAGGTGGCTTACAACTGAAGTGGTCAGACTTGCATAAAACAGGGAAAATCATTGTAAGTGTCAGAGGGAAGTCCTTGTTGGTGTACTTTGGTTGTCAGTGAAATTTTTGGAGTAGATAACTGCACATGAAGTCAGTTAAGTTCAAGATGCATAAAAATATTTCTTGGAAGACTATCTCTGTCCACTTAAACTGTCTGTAGTGAATATGGACTGTCAGGGCCAGATTCACTACTGTATTTCAATCATTCTGAAATGCAATAGTGATGCCAGACAACACTAAACTCAACTTCCTCAGCACTTAAGACATAGCACAGATTTTCTTCACACAAGAGACATTGAACAGCCAGACTACTTGGGGACATTTTAACATTAAAAAAATTCTTAAAATGTCACTTCAGTCTCACTTATCATCACTCAATCCACTGTGTCATCTAAATCACAGAAAGGAAGCTGCTCACCTGACTATTGAATTTTGTCTCCGTATGTCCTTTTGATTCCTCACATTAACCAATAGGCAATTAAAAAAATCAGCAGAACAGACAGGTTGCAGACAGCCAACTTAAATTTCACACTGTTGATTAATTCTGAGAGAATGAACACTACCAGAAGTTTCATTTTATTGTCATATCAAATCTTCTCATTTAACACTATTATGCATCCATCATTCATTCTGCAAATAAAATGTGCTTGTTCTTTGCACTTGACTACATGTTTTAAACTTCTGTTTGCCTGCTCAGAGCTACCCATATATTTGTTGGAAGAATATGGGATAAGCATATTTTGTGTACATAAGTTTCAAGGTCCTATATCACTCAAGTTGAGATCTAACAAGGCTAGTCAGATTGCAAATCTCTAAATGCAATACAAGCAGACAATCTACCCATTGTAGTCAGGACATTTGAAAGAACCAATCTCTGGCCTTAAAAAGACAACAAGGAAACTTTATACAGATTTACTGCACGCTCAGGGGGTAAGCTCAATTTCTAATCTTCATTTCTGCTCTAACACACAATAAGGTTCAAATACACTGTAAGCAGTCCAAATGCATGGCAGATAGAACCATAGAATCATGTTATTAGTATGAAACAAATTAACCCCTAACCTATATTAATTGACAGACAGACTGGGCTGATACCCAATTAGAAGGTCAGAAGGAGCTCTCTGATGTTACCATGTCTTACTGGCAGCGGGAAGAACTCCAAGCCAGGAAAGTACTGAGTCTTTAAGGCTTATGCAAAAAAGAGATTCTGCAAGGAAGGCAAGAACGGCACAGTTCAAAATCAACATATCTTATTACTAAGTTTCAAGACTTCAGGAAGGACCAGGAAAAGAGGTCTCCCTCCTGTTAAAGTGACTTTCAGAAAGCTGAAGACACATTAAATTCCAGACAACAAGACGCCTAGAGGATGATATTCCTAAATGGGTTCACAGGTGAACAATACGCTTGTAAGACAAGTAACTTAACTTGCAAGCTAAAGCAATCAGGCCCCAAGCTGAACATAGAATATATTTAAATGGTGAATTATTTTACGGCAATTTACTTTTAGTCAGGAAATACAATATTTTTAATGTAATCTGGAATCTGACTGATAAACACTGACTTTTCATAATTATTAGTTCATAGTATTGTAACATTTTACAATAAAGGAAAACAATCAACAGGTGTTGAGTGAGTTTAAAACTCACGGATGTATCTTTAAAAATGATTCCATATAGACACCAAATTCTATTAATTTCTTATAACAGTTCTGAAGACCAGGTCTTATTCAATTTTTTCATGAGGTTTAATAGAATGACATGCCCCATGATGGAATAAAGATCACAGGTTACCCCTACCTTGCCTTTGGAAAACAATGATTCAGAAATATTTAAGACATGTTTGGTAATAAACTCAACATGAACTCACAATAGAGTGGTTCAGACAGAAAATCAAGTGCAATTCCCCAGCATAAGTGAGAAATTATACAGAGGATTAGAGAGATATAACACCTTTTTATATGGGAAGACAATGACTGGAATGTAGTGTTTAACTTGGGTATCAGCTATTTGAAAAGGCTATTGACAAACAAGAAATTCTGAAGAAAAGAAGAAAAAAAAATGACAAAAAATGCCTCATTAAACTCACTCTTTTAAAAGATATGGTTGTCAAAATATGTCTTCCAAATGCTCTACAAGTTGTTCATGAGACAAAAAGACATGATTTAACAACATTTTTGAATTATCAACCAACATAATCCTTAGAAGCTGGAATCTGGGGGCAGAACAAATCAGATGGGAAATAAACCAAACATTCTTAACATCAATAGTAATCAATCATTAGAACAGTTTACTTAAAGGTGTGATGGATTACCTATCATTTGACATATTTATTACCAAGTGTAAAGTTATCCATCTACAAACAAAAATGAGAGGTCACACAAAATGTGCAGGTCAAACACACAGAATAGGGACCCTATCCTGAGATAGGATGGCAAGACTTTTAGGAATCATTGACTATGGGCAGAACTTGAGATTCCTACACAACATGCTACAGCCAAGAGAGCTAGTGTGATCATCAACTGTATAAACAGGATACAAAATAGAAAAATTGAGTTGCTACCTCTGCATTTGTCATTACTGTCACAACATGACAGTGGAGTGCTTTATCAAAATAGTAAATTAAGGAGAGTTCAAGAGTCAAGTAAAAACTGTGAGTCACATTAAAATCATACCCATTCCAAAAAGAAATGATGCTGCTTTGCACTTAGGCTAAAAAAAGAATTCTAGAAGTTCAGTATTGATTTCCATGAATTCTCCATTGCTGGGAAGATTGTTCTGCATTTTATTCTTAATCTAATAAGCATTGTTTATTTCTAAGAAGGGATGGTTTAGTTCACACATAAATTAATATGGGGAAAATAAGTGTCCTGCAATATACAGTATGTGAAAATAAATGTTTGTGAAGGTGAAGACCCTATGTTTTCCAAAATAATAGTCCTTTTATAGTCATGTATATGACCATCCACATGGTTGAATTCTATATCCAAGTTGTCAGATACATAGCTTTAAGCATCTCTACGTGACTTTAAAAAAAAAAAATAAATCACAGGACTTACCATAATTAACTGAAAAACTTTTGCCAAAGCTTCTTTTTAGATTTTGCTATGTATTCAGTCACAAAATTGGAAAGTATATGGTTGTTTTTAAGCTGATTTTAAAACATCTTTTTAAATAAGAAAACAATTTTTGTGAAATAAAGAAAGCAGTTGTCATCTAAAAGTCAGCATTTGCTTATGGAATGCTTAGAAGATAGCTGCTTTGCTAAATTTCTTTTACTAAAAAGATCAGATTACTTCCCCTTGTAAACTTGTATAACAAGAGTATTTTGCACTGTCAGGTGCAATCCAGCACACATCCATTCTGCCTACACTGTGAGCCAAGAGGAGCCAGTGAGCTCTGGCCCAAGAACTGCCTGAGTCTTCAGCAGGACACCTTGGTATGCCTGCAGTAGCATGTCCATCCTCTCGGGGCACTTCATGTGATTTGTTAGTGTGTGTATCCTAGTTGTGGCTGGTTAGGGCAGCAAAGGCCAGATGGTGCTCTCAGGGTCCCAACACTTTCAAATCTCTACTGAAAGTGCCAAAAACAGGGAAGGAAATGTGTCCCTGAGGAGTTGAATTAGTTTCATGCTGAAGAATTTGCAACATTACAAGCTGTGCCTTCTTTAACATGAAATTAGTTCCAGGTTTGAATGTAAAGGTTCATTACCATTTTTACACCTTTAGATAAACCTATCCTACTTCCTTCCCTTCCCTTCCCTTCCTTTCCCTTCCCTTCCCTTCCCTCTCCCTTTCCCTTTCCCTTTCCTTTTTTTTTCCTTTTCTTTGGAAACAAAGTAATTGAAGTTTGCATCATTTCAGATTTCCTGGTGAATGTTTCAAAAAAGCTCTTACTGTTACCTAGAACGTGAATGAAATGATCTGGTTTGGGGAAAAGTCAGTTCAGGAATATTTTAATACATGGCTCAAATATGACTACAGAATAATAAATAATTTTCTTTGATTTATGGTTAAGGGAAAGTCTTATTTCACTTGAAAAATTACTCAAAGTCCACATAAAGTACACAATGAGGCTGAAATTGCTTCTGCGTCACTGAGGAATATAAGAAGATATAGACAAAATAGAAACAAGTTTATGAAGAATTCTTTCCCCTGATTATACACAGATAGAAAAACAGATTGAAAAAAATTTCAATATAATGGATCAAATATTGTTAAAAAGTTTTTAAATGTATTTTTCCACGAGCTTTGTAAAGGCTAGTTTAGAAAGAATAAGAAGGTAAAGATATTAAAATTGATGAATACATGTATGAAAATATCTCAAAAGTTCTCAAAGAGTCTCTGTATGACGAATTATAGAGGCATAGTCCTGTTATTTGGATGGTGTAAATAAGATTTTCCTCTCACTTTCAAAAGTGTGAGGAGACTACTGCAGATTACCTTTTTAAGGTTTTTTTTTTTAAATTAAACGAGAAAAAAAATAATCCAGAGCCACCAATGTCATTGAGAGGAAATGCTTGACTACCACCTCTGATTTCATAGTGTCCAGTGTAGGACTGGGCAGTATCGGGCATTTCTAATGGTGGTTAATAGCTGTTAATAGGTGATGCATTTAATAGCGCGGCCATTTTGCATATGTACCTGCATGAACAGATTCAAAAAGTCTGGGTTTAACCACACACACTTCAGATCATAACTTTGACACACTTCTGAGAGGTATATCGATTTCCAGCTGAGGCAACAAGTGTTATGGTTGTCTGGATGGTTCATCTGGTCACCAGTGAGCCCTATGAAGACAAAACACCTATAGTTATTAAAATGTAAAGTAAATTGTCTTTAGGCTTACTTTTTTTTTTTTTTCCCCGATTATTTTTAAATAGGGGTGCATATTTGGAGGCTGCCAAAGCGATCAGCGTACAATAGAAGAACAAACCAAAACACTTTACTTAAAGTTTGTAATAAGATGTCTGAAATGACAACAAAAAGACATCTATGAAATCTATTTAACATCATCTCTGAAACAATTAATTGTTCCAAGTGTCTTTAGAAAATTATGCAATGAGTGAACAAGTGCTTGTCAAATCACTTTGTAATTAAATTCATACATTTGTTCCTGTTTTAAAAATGGCCACATATTCCATCTGCCCATGCAAAATGCTTAAGTATTTTCAGCCAACTTCCCCAAGCAAAACTGTACACCCGTCACACGCAGCGCATTTCACTGTTACAAGGGTCATAGCTGTAAAGTATCCTACTCAAGGCCAAGTGATTATCTTTCCTTGTCTTTTATTTCTTTTGTTAAGAGTCTTTCAGAATGAGAAAGCTTCAGGTCATAGACTGCTTTTACAAAAGGATTATTAATGTTTTCTGGAACTGGCTGGAACTGGTGTTTCAACTTCATTGAATGCAGTCAGGGAGATTTTTTTTCCTGGCCTTTTTCTAAAAGGGAAGCTGATCAGGGAGGGAAAAGCAGAGCTGCTGCAAGCTACTTTATACTGCAATGTTCTCCTGGTTGTGCACACTTCTCCAAGGCTTAGAAAGTTCTGCCTAAAATTAGAAACCCTGACCAAAAGTCCTTATTGAAGACAACTGTGACTCTTACATCTTTCTTGTCTGTTCTTGGTGTTTTCAGATGCAGCTTTCCTACACTTGGTGCAGTTGAAATGACTCCTCAGAAAACATCTTTCTATAAGAGCCCTCACTTCAGTTGCAGGTCTTCAGTTATTGTTGCTAAGAAAGCTAGAAAAGCACAGAAGTTTCAGCTGTCTGTTGAAACCTTCAGCAAGCACCGTTGGCAGAGAAGCCGTAACAGCTGGTCTCAGGCAGAGCTGTTCTGCTCATTTACAGAGTGTCCTCTGGAGAAAAACAAAAACCAAAGAACCAGGCAAAATAATAAAAGGAATCTGAAAAATAAATAAATCTTTATGTGGTGGCATATGAACTCTAGTGTTGTGTGTGAGGATGAAAAACAACTATAGAAAGCCCTGAACACCCTGATGAATCACTGAAGGTTCTCCTCTGTCAGGCAGGCGAAAGTGCTGAGCTGAACTGCTTCCAGATGCTGGTCTGAATTCCCAGTGGCACCATGGCCCATCATTCTGGGGAAAAACCTTTAAAATTCTGCCCCAGATCTGTTTTTTGCATATCATCCCAGTTGTACTAAGAGTCTAAACTCAGCATTTCTCAGTGGAAGACATGGAAATGGCAAAGTAGATTAGCTTCACAGAATCATAGTACTACTCAGGTTGGAAAGAACCTCTGGAGATCATCTAGTCCAATCCCACACTGCTCAAAGAAGAATCAGCCAGAGCAGGCTGTCAGGACCATGTCCAGTCAGGTTTTTAATATCTCCAAGGATAGAGACTCCGCACTCTCTCTCGATAACCTGTTCCAGCATTCAGCCACCACCCAATGCAAAAGAGTCCTTCATCACTGCTGAAGATACAGTAAAAGAACCTTAAGTGTCACTCAGCTGAGCAGCTACAAGGTGTCTTGTGCTTCACCTTCTGATTCAAGGCGAACTGATTCACCCTCCAAGCTTCAACAGAGATTAATCCATCAACAGAGATTAATCCATCTAGCTGCTTGCTTCAGGGCACTACTTAGAGGCCCCTACGAGAACTATTTTGGCTCATGGTTCCAGAAATGTACTGTACAGAAGATGGCATCAAGAGATGGAGGTTCACTAGCACATAAGATCTAGCTTTCCCAGGTTATTGCTTAAAAATCGTTAAGATATAGACCTGGAAGAACCTGAAGAAATAACGTACTTTCTTCTGGTTTTATACTAAATCACTTGTATTCAATTTATTGTAACGAGTTGTATAAAATAACTCTTAGCAAAAGCACAAACCAATACGGAGTAAGTCTACCCCCCGAATTCCCTTTTTTAGTAAGTGTTCGCTAGCCTAGACCAAATATTTCCAAGTATGTATCATTGGCCAAACATAAGTGAAACTTTTATCTCACTGGGACAACTGTTCTGTGGCATTCAATACTTGTTGACGGGTCATAAGGCAATTTCTCAGGTACAAACTATTAGGCTGACAAATTGTAGACAAACGAGACTGGGATGTAGGGTGGCAGACTGCAGAGGGCACAACAGAATGAGAAACAGACAGGCGGTGTAACCTGCCAACTGGCAAGTTTCTGAAGTGTGAAGGTTGGTCTCACACACATTCTAACAGTCAGCGCTGCAAATTCAAACACTTAGCCCTGTGGTCAACAATTGCCAGGAGTAGGAAGAAGTAAGCCTTCCAATTCAGATTCACAGTAGTAGTATAAAAAGATGGAACAGCCAAAAGAGATTAATGCTTCCAGCACTATTAAGAGGTAGAGAAATTATGAAGGGAATTCAGAAAAACATTACAAATACTGAAACAAAAAAGAAGTGGGAGACATTTGCATCAGCCTTGACCCTCAGACTATATTAAAGAGTAAAACCAGTGATGAAAAATGTGCGCATTTTTTTTCTAATAGAGTCATAATGTGCTGCTGAATTATAATAATCTGATGTATGTGATACAGAATTACATGAGGTAAACACAGAATGGGTAAAAAGTGCCTGTTTAGTAAAATGGTAATGATTTAAGAAATCAGCTGTAAGTTTTCATGGGCCTGCCTCCAAGTTCATTAGAACTGATGAAAGTTCAGTCATTAGTCCAGCAAGCATTGTCAGATCTGGTCCTTGGTTGGGTTAAATTACTTATTGCATTAGAAAAGGAAGTTCAAGTGAAATGTGAAATCAATTATGAGACAATTTATTCCACGAATCAAACATACAGTGCAATGGCCATGTGTACTTTAAAAGAGAAGGTAATCAAGCAGCATTGGTCAGATACATTTATTTTTCCCTCAGTGAAATTTTGCCAATTTATAGCATCTTAGGAGGCATTTTTGAGTATTCATCAGAAATTAAACACGTGTCTGTAGAAGTCTAAGAAGGGAAATAGCAAATGGATATTTCCTAATCCAGCTAAATTCTTCTTCTAGAGTCTGAGATAACTAATTTCTAAGGTACGATCAAAGGACATTGTAGCATGAAGTTCTTCTGGAGACAGTGCTACTTGTTTTGGCTTTAGTTAATGTTTTGCACCGTATCAAAACATATCTTCCTCTCTAACCCTGTCACTTCTGAATCTTGGATGTATAGCAAGTTCAATTCTGAGTTTCAAAGACTGAGTTCTCTAGGTTACCAAATTCATTCTCTCAAAAGCTAAATGAATTGTCATAGGTGTGATTTTCTTTCCTACATAAACATCATTCAAACACATGTGAATATCAGTTAATAGGACCAAAAATGCCACACATTTTCTTCGACCATAAGAGAAGCAAATTATATTCAGGCAAGTCAAAAGAAAGACTTGTCCTAATGACAAGCTGAAAAGGAGCAGCATATGTAAAATAGAGGCAAAGTTCTGTCATCCAAGAATACCAATGTGCATGTTTACAGAGCTGCAGATGATTTCAGCCCAAGTTTTTCCAGTTTGGGGAGTGCTTGTCAGATTGAAAAAGCTGGGTGATTTTTATTTTGCATTTGCTGTAATTTGAAACTCCAGCTTTTTCCACTCAAGGCACTGAAAGACTCTTTTCAGGCTGATTTTAATCCTTCTGGGAAGAAGAGAAGTCAAAGCCCACTAACCCTATTCAAAATTGGCTTATCACAAGCAGGTGTTTGGTTGCTACTAATGTATAACTACTCCTCTCATCTCTTATATTTGGACTGCTTTATTCTCATGGTATAAAACAGAGAATTCAGCAATCCAGTTATTAAAGCAAACAAAACTGGAAACAGCAATCCAGTTTTTAAAATATCTGATTTCTAGAAGGAGAATCACAATGTAGTATAAAATTTGTGCTGTCAAAGTGTTTTCAGGAGGAAAGTGTAAGTCTGATAGCTCAAGCCAAATGTGAAAGCAACCCCCTCCAGGAAGAGCAGAGAGGAGGGAAGCTGAAACAAGAACGGATGCTCTGTTGACATCTGGTTGAATAAAGAGGAGATAAATAGAAGGCACCAGTCACCAGGCCTGAAGCACACCTGTTTCAGATGTGCTGGGCTGTTGTGTGAGAGGTGTTTCTGTTAAGAGGGAGTCATATTGTAAAGTCTGTAGTTACAACATGCATAAACTCCATGGTCAACCAACGGCCTAAATGTGGCTGTGGTAAATGGTAATCCTAATCTAAGATGAACAGTAAGGTGCAAAAGTTAGCACCTAGGAGATGGTGGAAGAAAAGGGTAGGAATTTGTACAAAGGTCTCTTGAAAGATATGAGATGCAAAAATGTCTTTACAGGAACTCTGTAGTTGGAGAGGCAGAAGACACTACCTATATAAAGCACCATTTGAGATGGAAAAGTGCTTACCTTCAGTGCTGTCTGTAGATTTCCAAGGGCTGAAATAGCAAAACCAGAGCTGCAGGAGTTTGCTAGTGTGACTAACAGGATAAAGAATTGCAGGAGGCACAACTACATGGTGATCTGCACTATGTTCCTAGCAGGAACAGCTAGTGATAAAATAGCACAGAATTAATCAGATCTTGCTACACAGAAAATTGCAATAAACTCAAGCAGCAAATGAAGATTAAACCAGGAAGAAGAAAGTAATTTGCCCAGCCTTGTGGTTGCCTCACCAAGAAATAGGCTTTTGTAGTAGTTAAACAGGGCAACAATAAATTCTTCCCAAAATGCATCTATAGAGTTGATTTTTAGTAAAGTGATCATGTGTTCAGCCATATAGTTTAGATTCATCAGTAGGAGCAAATTACCTCATTGACCACCAGGCAACTTAGGCTGGTAGTGGGTCCTTGAAGTGGTGTTTTTGCTGCAATTCTGTTAAACCAAATATAGCCTGTGCATTGTTTGTGATCAGGTTCTGGGAGATGAGTGGCTGCTAAGCCTCAGTTTCCAAAGTGATTTTTCTGCTTCTACTATACACAACTAACAGCAAAAAGAGGTTATTTGTTTGTTTGTTTTTTCTTTCTTTTGTCATGCTTCGTGATGACTGACCATGCAGTTCAACAAGACAGGCTGAGATGATTTATCAGCTAAAAAGAGTTGCCTTCTCTTCTTTGCCCTTCTCCTGACTGCACGATCCTGCTCTTTTCTCCAGCTGCACAGGCTCTACCTGTATTCAGCAGATTCTTTGCTGATTCAATTTTGTTCATTAAGCCAACAGAAAAATACTCCATTCTTTCTGCTTGGTTTATTTTCCGTCAGCCCAGCGACCTGAATTGGCTTGTCAAAGGGCCAGGCAGAGCCGGAGCAGAGTGAAGTGGCAGGAGCACGTTGCTGGGAGCAGGATGCACATCCCCTTTACCAGGAAGAAGCTATTATCATAGATGAGCTCAGCCACCTCCTCACATAGCACCCACACAGACACTAAGCTCCAAATCATAAGCAGCAACAACCTGAAGTAAACTGATGATGATCTTACTTAAAACATGTCAGGTCACAAACTGCAACATATGTGGAGCTGGTCAGCTGCAGCTAAACTATACCCACAACTGCAGAAGGCAAACTCTTAAGTCATCTCAGTGTCAGATACCTTTGTGGGTGAGGCAAAACACTAATAAGTCAACAGCGAGGAAAAAAATCCTGTATGTCAGCTAATTTTTGCTGACCATCCATGTGTATGATCTCAAGCTTCGGGTTAATTTGTATTGGTTTAGTTTTCTACTGAAACAGTGTTTGCATTTGCTGAGGCTTAGATCACACACACGGACCACAGACCTGCTGACATACAAAAGTTTGTGCATCCCAACTCTCAGATTTCATAGGGTGTTTTTTTTTTTCCTATTAGCTCATGTCCTTTCTCTGCTCTAGTTTTTAACTTTTTTTTTTTTTTTCTCCAGTGGATGCTTCTCTGCTACACATCAGCTCCTTTCCTGATTTATTGGATGCAGAACATGTATTTAATAACATTATACCTGTTGTAGATGTATGCTTAAAGGCAGCATGACATAAAATATTCTGAGTAAAACTGGGCAAATATTTTCGGTTGGAACTTTTTCCAAAATCAAGCCTAGCTCAATGTTAGGCAATTCACATATATTCATCACTACTTTCAGCTGACTGAAACAGAAACTTGAACTGTTAGAAGCATATCCAAATGAACATGCAATAGATCCCGAAAACAAAATGAGAATTTTCTTCTATGGAGGTATCAGTGTAACAGTGAATTTGATTCTAGCCAGCATAGCTCTTCTAAGCTCCTATAACTCTACTGAAAAAACACTAGCTAATCTACAGCAAGCTGAGAAAAAAAAAATCAGGATAAGCTGTGGCTACTGAACAGGTCACTAGCTGTTTTACTTTCTTGGATGCTGATCAAATGACAGAACTGAAGCGACATGCAAAATATCCTGGACAAGTAACTGAATGCTTTTGCAAGAGATTTAAAAAATAATAATTAAAAAAAAATAGATCACTGTTGCTCAAGTAACCAAAAACTATAAAGGAATGTATAGTGTCACGAAATACAGATTTCAAAACAATATTAGAAGGCTTAATTTACTTTCACTGCTCAGCTGAAACTGAAATACAGATATGGGAGTCAGTTATCTGTGAATGGTGATTATGCCATAGAGAATTCATAAATAAAGGTTTTGTCTGGCTCAGCCATCTATTGTAAGCAGATAATAAGAAGATATTTCTAATTTCTCTTAGATATGCATCTTGTAGTCCTCTAGGCCTTATTCAGCTGTAGCATACCAGGAAACACCACCAATGACTGTAATAGGTGCCAAAGCCAGGGAATGGGAATGTTATACCTGTCATAACTGAACCTATTCTAAAGCAAGATTCTACTGCCTTCCCTGGTTTCACCCTTCCTTACAAATTAGTTTAGTATTATCTCAAGGTTAATCAGTTTGCACAGCTTTGCAGTACTTGAAAGACTGTCAGATTCTGTACAGAAAATATACGAATATACAGGAACAAGGTGATGACCCTAGAGCTTATTACTCAACTACAAAACAGACCCATGCAAGAGATACAAATAACAACACAGGGATTACAAACCGATAACAGTGTGCTTGCTCACAAGTGACATGGAAGCTGATCAAAACCAGGGCTCCAGACATCACGATGCAAAGCCTGATGGTGCCTGCCACATTTTCTCAAACTGTAAATTAGAGAGAGAGGTTTTCTTTGCCTCTAGCTGATCTGCAACAGGTGCCAACATGCCTTAACCTTTGACTAACAGCCAGAGGCTCAGGCTTTTACCTATGCCATCCAGCTCTCTCACTTAGCAATGTCTCTTGATAGATTTTGTTTGCTTTTCTTCTTTTTAAGTATTCTGCTTGCCGTGATACCCAGGTTGCTAGAGACAAGCAGCTGCCATGCTCTGTTTTTCCCTGGCCAGTCATTTATTCCATTTCTCCCCTTTTTTTGCCAGGAGCTGGAGACAGTGAATGAGGTCTACAGGAAAATTGCTTTTATGTAGTATCCTCTCCCAAGCTTCATTTCTGCCTAACACAGCTGCTCATTGGTGAGAGAACAGGAGGCACAACACAACATACCCTGAATAAAATTGGTGTCTGGGGCTGGAGACCCTTGTTAAAGAACAAACCAAATCCAGCTCAAAATATCAAGAAGTGTAATTTATTTGCCTTTAATAACAGAGCAACACAGAGCTGAAGACAGAGTGGAGAAGAGGGGAAAAATCACAGCCATTTCAATTTCAGAAGATAAGCAGAAATGTGCAGGTGTTGTGCATTAGATGACCTTCCCTATGTGGGTCACCATACATCAGTACTGTTAGCAGCCATACCTAGGGCAGCTTGATGCCTCTCATTTCTCATGTCTTCATACAGGAATGATTACAATGCCTAAATACGTATAGGTTGGCTTACAGACTACTGAGCAGGGAAATAAATCTATAGATATTTGAAAGGCATAAAAGCCATCAAGAGAGAAGAATTCTTTATTATAGTAATAGCACTAATTTAATAGTAAAGAAATACAGAGTGGAAAGTCGAATTTGCTTAGCAGTAGTAATAGTTTCTCACTTAACAACATCTCTGATCCCTTTGTGATTTTCTGAAGCGAAAAAAAGAAGGCAATATGTGTGCATTTGTTCTTCATTCCAGACATAGCATATAAAGAGGTTATGGTGACACGACACTTGTGCTTGTGTCTGCATGCCTGTGTGACACAGACCTCTTTCATCTTGACAACAGAAGCTGTTAAGTGACCTATAACTGATATTGCTGATTTAAAACGTCCTTTAGCTCAGGCTTGCTTTGTACAGATGAGGAACAGGGGTTCTGCTACTGCCTGGCAGTGCTTGTGTGACCTATAGAGAAAGTATCTTATCTCTGTGATCTACAACTTTGCACAGTATCAAAGAAATATTAACAGCCTGAAAAATATTATTCCAATGCTGAAAGTATGTTGTATTACTGGTAAATGTTCTTTATATGAATACAAATTAAATTATTGCTTGTATTCTACAACCCATAATTTCGGATTTGTATTTGGACAAAGCCTGAATTCACGTGGCCTTCTGTTTTGAGTTTGGACTTAGCTCTCTAATAGGAAAAGAACTAAAACAACTGAACTTCAGTTTAGTGTATGTGTTCATGTCTACTGGAGAAACAACAAAAAAGTCTGAATTAGATGTTAATAAAGTTAACCACAGCTGAAATTCTTCACAGAATTTGAAGTCATGCAGACATAGTAAGAGTGAAAGTTCTAGGCCCCGTCTTGCTATAGATGTGAAGGAATCTGAAACTGAAGGTGCCCTGGCTATGATATTTCCAATGAAAGGAATGGGAGGTTCTCTCTTAAACAAATGGTTATTGTCTTTTATGCTGTGCATGTTGTATGTGCAGGACAGAACCATTGCATTGCAGTACTTATCAGAAAGAATGAAATCAACAGAAATATGTGCAGTCCTACATTTGTTTATTTGTTTGTTTGCTTTGTTTTATTTTGTTTGTTTAGGGGGGAGGTAACTTTTTCAAGCTACTGCAGTTACCTAAAGAAAATCCCAAAATGCAGCTGAGCTTGAAACACCACAGCAGTTTTAAATGTTCCTATGTAGTAGTAGGGCACTTTATACAAAATAATTCATGTGAATTTTTTTTTTAAATTTCTGCTTATTCTTCACTCATTTTCTGTGAATACCTCTCTGGTATTTTACGTTCAGCCCCAAGAGTGCAGTTCTGCGGCAGCATGTTTCCCCACCCTGAGGGACTCATGAGACACCACACTGGACTCCAACCTGACAGACTGAAAAGCTCCTTTGTTTGCCTTTAAGTACCTTGCCTGGAAGCATTAATGTTTTACCCCAATCTCTGTCCTTCTATCCTGGCAAGTGCAGTTATAATGCTTCCTTCCCATTCTCGGGGAAAAAAAAAAGGCAGCACTTCTGAAAGATAAATGAATGGAAACTGCTGGCTTTTACTATCGAGTCTAACATATTGTCTGGCAAATCCAGAAAGCTAGGTACAATCCATAGGAAATCTGTTGATTGTGTTTATTTTTATAAGTAGAGCTGGTGTATTGCTCTGGAGAAAGCTATTAAATTTAGGAGAACACAACTTGCATTTGAAATCACTTACAGAGGCTCTTGACTGGGATCAGTAGAATGAAGTTTCCAGATCTGGAAGATGGTTCCTGGATATTTTTGAGAAAGTTATTTATCAGCATTTGTCTTGCCTTCCCAGGGAAAGTTTCAAGCCTTTTTCTCAGCCTGGTTAGAACTCAGGCTCAGCTGCTCAGTCCAGGATCAGCCAGCACCTCGAGTGAGTGTTTTGCTGATGACAGTAACGAGACTGCCCATGAAAATCAGACTGATTTCTGTCTAGTGATGGAATAATTCTATATACAGTTAGTAGATAACAGCTGAACATTCATAAATGTATTTGCAAATCCTGGCACTTTCAGGGATTTGCAATGGATATCACTGCCTTCCTATTCACTATAGTCTGCTTGTCTGTCTTATCTTACTGTCTGCAAAGTTTGATGTCCATCAGACAGAAAAAAATAACCAGACATTGCCAGAAGTAAGAAGGTGAGGTGAATAGTTCACAAACAAATTGCAGTCTGTCCAATTTGCTAAGTCTGAAAAAGTCAAAAAATACTTAAAAATACTGAATATATTCTCAGCTTATGGAAATGGTTTGGAAATTATTGCAGAGTAAACAAAAGAAAAGCTGAAATTTCAAACATTTTTTTGGTTTGACAACTACACTTTGAGCAACTCTTTACCATAAGTAATCACAGATGTCTCAACAAAAACAAAAGTCACTCTTGTGTTGTGGTTTCTTGTTTTTATTCCCTTCTTTTATAACAGAATGAGAAATGTCAATTCATCTACCAGATAATTACATAACTTGACCTTGGATTCTAACTTTTACTTGATGATTGGTCTTGAATAAGTCATTTAACTCTCTGCGTCTCACTTTAGCTAAATAACAGAGCCTGTTCCATCACAAGGTGCTCAAGTGACATCTATAGAAGACTTCAAAGTCCTCAGAAGTAAAAACAAGGGACAAGAGTTACAAGTTGCAACAGTGAAAATTCCAATTAGATGTAAGGAAAAAAGTATTTACAGGAAAGTGGTTAAGCACTACATGCCAAGAGAAGTTTTGGAATCTCCACTCTTGGAGATTTTCAATACTTAGTTGGACAACGACCTAAGCAAACCAGCCTAACCTTGAAGCTAGCCTTGCTTCAAACAGGAGGCTGGATTCAATGTCCTCTAGAGGGTCCCCTCCTACTTAAATTTTTGACATTTAGAAATCTAGTCCTGTAATGAGGTTTCTTGTTCTGTTGGTTCTCCAGTGGCATGAAAACAAATTGGACTAATTGATATGCAAGGGCACAGAAATGCCCTGGCATGTGTACAGGATGACAGTAAAAAAAATATGAACCTGAATGCTTGCTGGGTGCCAAAAGAAGCAGTAGGCTTAAACATACACCCAGTTTTCCACATCTTTAGATAGACCCCTGAATCCTCTTGAAGAATCTAGAAAAAAAGCATGTCTCTTCCAGCTACTATAATGTAGTGTCCGTTGGCATCTATCAGAAAGAGCAAATAAAGAGACAAAAAGCTTAGGGAACACTTTCGTTACTTTTTGAGGGTGGATGAGTTTGTATCAAAGGGTCAGGAAGGTATTTGTGGCCAAAGTGGCTATTGCCTAGAAGAAAGACAGGCTGTAGAGTAAGACTCCTATTTCTCACTCCTGTATGTTCACAACAGGTCTTTCTGTCATTGAGTCTCTGCTGGCTGATAGAAAGCCCTGCATCAAACAGGACACAAGCTAGAATGTATATCTAATTGTCCCTGTAGACTTGACATTGACAACAAACAGCTCACAAATAAGGTACAGCATTTCTGTTTTTTCAGGAGTCTTTAGCCAAGACTGTACTCCTCAACAGCCTATGTGTGGCTTTTGCCTGAGATTTAGCTGTTCCAAATGGAATGGAATGGAATGGAATGGAATGGAATGGAATGGAATGGGGTGGAAGAGGAGAAGAGAAGAATAGACTATTTCATTTGGAAGGGACCTACAACAATCATCTAGTTCAACTGCCTGACCAATTCAGGGCTGACCAAAAGTTAAAGCATTTTGCTCAGGGCATTGTCCAAATGCCTCCTAAACACTGACAGGCTTGGGGCATCAACCACCTCTGTAGGAAGCCTCTTCCAGTGTTTCACCACCCTCTTGCTTCCTAATGTCCAGTCTGAACCTCCTCTGACACACCTTTGAACCATTCCCATGTGTCCTGTCACTGCATACCAGGGAGAAGAGGTCAGCGCATCCCTCTCCATGTTCTCTCCTCAGGAAGCTGTAGAGAGCCATGAGGTGGCCCTTCAGCCTCCTTTTCTCCAAAGCAGACAAGCCCAAAGTCCTCAGCCACTCCTCCCAGGACTCACAAAGCTCTTTCACTGGCTTTGTTGCTCTCCTCTGGACACCTTTGAGCTCCTTAACACTCTTAATTGTGGGGCTCAGAACTACACGCAGCACTCAAGGTGAGGCCACACCAGCACTGAATACAGCGGGACAATAACCTCTTTTGACCTGCTGGTTATGATGTGTTTGATGCACCCCAAGATGTGGTTCGCCCTCTCGGCTGCCAGGACACACTGCTGACTCACCTCTGCATCCTGCTCTTTAGTCATGAAGACAGCTGTGCTGACAGAAAAGTTGGCTCCTTGCCCTGTGAGGTCAGTTGCCTCACGCTGCCTCTGGGATGGCCAGGGGGCTGGAAGCCATGACTATGTGACTAGCCATCTTCTCGGTGAGCCTTTCTGGCTATCAGGAGTTACCTCATTGCACCGAGTTCCACAACATACTGGAAAGGCCCTGTCTGATTTACGGTCATGTCAGACAGACAGAAAAGAGTTTTAAGGAGGCAGACAGGCCTAAGGACACCTAACTGGAAACAGAATCCTGGAGGGAACTAAAAAAAAAGAAAAAAAAAAAGAAGTCATCAGGCTGCAATTTAACCCTCTTTCACTTTTCTTCTGTAGAATGGTTATTTACACAAAGGTGTCTTTCTTTTCTGTGTGAGAGGAGAGCCCATTAGGAAATATGGCAGGAGGGACCCATAATCCTATCCATCATATAAGTGCTGAATAAGCATTTTGATACATTTACCATGAAGGGGTTATTTTCTTTAATATATATGAATGTCCAATATCAGGCAGGATGTATCTGACAGATACCACCCAACCTCCAGCATATTCCCGTTATTCTCTCTTTTCTGTCCTTGGAACACTCCTTCATTTTGAGTCCAACCTTACTGGTATTTATCCTCAGTTCTCCTGGTGCTGTAGCCCCTCCCCAACAATGAAAATGGGACTAAAGATTCTTCCTATGTGACCCCTGTAGTTTAGACATTTGACCTTCATCCTGTAGGAAATACAACTAATGCAAACAAAACACTTTTCTGTCTCTCAGCTAGTCACCTCACTGGCAGCTTTGAGCTGGGGAGTATTTCTGCTAAACTCAGTGGAGCTAGAACTGATTAGCACCAAAGTGAGAGATTTTAAAATCCATGCCTTTGCAAAGGAGCAAAAGGGGACAGCTCACCTATTAAATATCTTTACAAGGCAATAGATCTTTTTCCCATTGGGAAGTCACCTTGATGCACAGCCTGAGATTGCAAACTTTGGAGACTCAGAAGTTCCAGAAGGTTTGTGTATATATTTCTTAGGTACATCCTCTCTGCATCGGTGGAAACAGCAGGCAAAAACAAAGCCCATGTTCTGCATTTACATATATCACACAGCATATTAAGGATAATTTAAACAGAAAATTCCAAGTACTTATTGTTCTACTTGACACCATCTATATGTTAAACCAAAACCAACTCCTATGCATTTCAGCTACAGTTCCTAAAGAACATTGTAAAATACAGTTATGGATAGTGACTTCAAACTGACCTTTATTCTTAGTGTTTAAAAATAGAAGGTTAGAATATGACTTTACTTTTTGGAAAACAGAATACTCCAGCAAAATGAACATAGGAAATAACAGAGACTTTTGCGTCAACACCATTTGCCAGGAGGCTGATGAGAACAGGACAACAGTGTCACTGTTTCAAAGAGCTTTCATCATTAATATTCTCCGTTTTAATGAGGTCATTTACCAGAAATATGCAAGAGGCACTAAAAACAGAAGAGATGACTGTAATATTATATGGTACATATTTCTTTTTAAAGCAGTAAATATTTTCTTTATTAGCGGGTTTCTCTGAATTTGTGAGGTCCCAAGTTCAGCTAATACGTGTGACAAAATTCCAGTGTGGTCTACAGCACACACAAAAAACTTCAACTTTTTCTTTCTAAAAGTAGTTCCTGTGAAACAAGTATATGGTTATGGAAGAATATCTTTTAAAACAGAAAAAGAGCAACAGTACATGCACAGGTCATATTTTCCTTGAAAACAAAAAAGAACATAGGATGCTGTTTCTACAAAAAAATTAGTCATTAGCTGTCTTCACAAGACTTTTAAAACCTAATTGATGAAATTAGCACTTGAGAAATTACATTTATATATATATATATATTTAAAATAACAAAAAAGATATTTACTGGAAAGCATGACAAATCTGGAGTACTATATACTTATTAGTGCTGAGAGTTGGCTCCCAACTGAAATGGTTGTTTTTAATTAATTAGATAGAGAAAAAAATGCAGAAATTTACATTTATCAATTGTTTTCAAGTGTTCTTCAGCATCACCAAAGCAAAGCCTAGAAAGAAAGAAAAATACTCTGAGCGTGCCTAATATTATACATGTGACTAGTTTTGCACAAGTCTATGACATTACTTGCATGTTTAAAAATAAAAATATTTTTAAAACATACTCAAATCCACCTAGCGTGTTTCAATTGATATACAGGAATTTGTCTACTGGTCTACTCTCAGCTTGCTCAATCATGTCCCTTTTATGAAAACCTAAGTTAATCTGATCTGACACCACCACACAGGGTAAAGCGTGTGTGATACCAGTCTTAAAGAATCCAGTGTCACTCTGGAGTGACACCTTCAAAACTGGCAACTGTAAAAGTCAATGAATTTTGCCTTCTCACTCCGAACTGAAAAAGGATTAATGCTACACAGGCATATGCAACTGTTAATCACAAAATCTTTAGTCATACACTGCACAGAAAGAAACAAACTGTGGCTTTGAATAATAATTTGTATGAAACATGGAAGATTCATTTTAAAAGGAAATCTTTCAAGGCAGAAAGAATTTTCTGTATGTTAAGGAAGACAAGGATATGAAATCCAAGTGGACACAACAGAAACTAATACAAAGACATAGACAACTAAATGATGCTGTTTCACACTGTCCATATTTGTCTTCTAATGGCCAGTTAAAGCTTTCACAATGTCTTTACCAGCCACTCCCTCCCTGTATCTGAATTGAAGAACAGAAAATAAAACCATTTTTAAAAGCTTAAGAAACAAAGTGAAGTGGAACCACTACCATCCATCCACACTACAACCGATGCTGCAGAAGATTAAACTATTTTTTCATCTGCACACGCTGAAAAACATTCACTAAAACCAGAAAGAGTTTTTCCTCCTTTTTTTTTTTTAATTACTTTTTTTTTTCTTTTCCTTTTTTTCCCCTGGTGCTCCTGTGCTGTCTAGAGCACTGAAGCTTTGCACAGAAACCTCCTGTAGACACCAGCTACCTCTGCTGCTATTCACACGGTTCAAATTTCCTGTTATCCTTTATCAGATGCTTTTCTTTTCTCCTATTCATTTTTCCATGAGCAACTCCCTGTCCTTTTTTTCTTACAAAAAAAAAAAAAAGCCAGCCTCTTGTCCCTTTCAATTTCCTCCTCTACCAAGAGCAAATCTCAGGATTACAGGGGAGAACTTGAAAAGAAATTAGAGTAAACAAAACGATTGGGCCTATTTATAGAAAGGGAATAAGGAGAGGATGAATCAGCCCATGACTACTGAGTGACCCCCTCTTGTCTTCCTCAGGAGGCAGGTAGCATAATGATTGATGAGCTTTTGCCCTAAGGGAGTCAGAGCAAAGCTCAAAAGCAGGAACCACAGCCTGAAAAACCTACAGTTCTGTAAAATACCTGTGGGAAATATTTTGATAAGAGGTGTCTCAAAAGCCAGTGTAATTGCTTGGACTCCTTAAAGAGGAAATTGCCATTCTTTAAGAGCAATCCTGGAAGCCTTATATAATGTTTTTTCAAAACTACAATTCACATATAAGCTAGACTTGCTGGTATCTGTTTTCCTTAATCAGTGTGTTCTGGACTTCTCATTTCAGATTTTAAGTTTGAAGGAAACTTCCTATGGTAAGTATTTATAACTTCTTACCATCAGTACTAAATGTTTGTGTACATCTAGGCAATTTTTTCGTCTGTTGAAGCTTCAGTTTAACAAATAAGCAATCTGTGATCTGCACATCATTGAAATATATTGCACAACAACTGATCTGGTAAATTGAAACTAAATTAAATGAAAACACAGGCTCATAGTATAAAATCTAAATTAATTCCTTGGTGTAGGGAAGCTTAGGAAGATTCCCAGGCTGGTATCATTCTCTAAAAGACACTAGCCAGAGGAACAGCAAAAGGAACAACAGAAATAAAACATAAAAATAAACAATAGAACTAACAAGGAGTCACCCAAAACCTTGAAGAAGAAACCATCAAGCTATTAAATTCTTCTGAGTGCATTAACACTTAAAATAGCTTTAGTACCTGAGGACTGGAAGGTAATAAATGTGATGTCAAATTGTAAAGTAATGTCTAGGGATCAAGAAATCAATTAAATAAAACTTCCATTCCAGGTAAATTGGTTTAAATTATAATAAAGAATAGAATCAGTAGACATAAAGATAACTATGATATGAAGGGGTAGAAATAACTCGGACTCTGTGGTAGCAAATCACTTCTTGCAGGTGTGTTAGAGTTCTTGGAAGAAATAAAGAAGCCAATGGCAAACAGTGACCCCTGATATTCCAGTTGAAGATACAGTTAAATTTTCAAAAAGGTTCTTTTGTAACTTAAAAGATTCATTTTGTTAAGAGTCTTTTTGAAAATATAGTTGTATCAATTTCAAGTTGATGCGTAAAACAATAGGTGGGAACCGATGTCTGTTTTCTGTAACAGAGGTTCTAGTTAGGTCTCAGTGAGATCTACACCCAGATCTGCCTTTTATTATGTTGAGCTAGAAAAGGAGCAAATAGTGGAGTAACAAAGTTTGTTGATATATTAAATTATTCAGGATGATAAAGCCAAAAGTCGTGTGTGGAGATTCCAGAAAGTTCTAATACTATTGAGTTACTGGGCAATAATTTGGCAGCCAAGACTGAATGGTGATAAATGCAAAGTAATGCAGAAGGAATAAAACAAGCTTTGGCACACAAACAGAGTGATGAGCTCTACACTTACTATTCCCATTTAACAATGAGATTATAATGATATTAAAAATAGTTCTATGAAACCATAAGCTTAATAATCATTAACAATTAAAAAAAAAATATTAGAGATTATCACAAAGCCAATAGAGGAGAAAATAGAAAACATCATTATTATCACTCCTGTAATCTATCTATGGCACAACCGTATCTGCATACTATGTGTAATTCTTTTAGCTCTGTCTCACTAATAACATACAGGAAATATTAAAAAGGTACAGAAAAAGATCAAAATTATTGTCAAAACCAATGGGGCTTTCTGCAACACTAAGGAAATTAAGGCTTGATCCTAAAGTAAACAGCAGTTTTACAGCCATCTACCCAATAATGCCTCTTACTGTTGGCATGTTAGCCTCACATAAATGATTTCAAATTTTTTTTATTGTAATTAAAATAGTTGAATCAGTGTAACTTGTCCTTCTTTGTGTCCTGTGTTGTTAAGGAAGAGTGGCTGAAATAAGTGTGAACTGGAAGTCCTGCATCTTGTTCCATTCAAACGAGATTATCAAGGTGCTTCAATGGAGAAGACAACACAGGTGAAAATTTTGAGCATTTGGACCAGAGGTAAAACTGAAGGCTTAGTTTGCAATTTCTGAATGTTATTAGAGATTTGATCTTGTTGCTACTACATTAAAGATTGTCATGGAAAATGAGAAATAAAGCAAGGCAAAAAGAACCTGCCTAAGTAAGATCTTCAAATAGACTTTAAATGGGAAGCTCATGAAAACAGATAGTAAGATCTCAAATGAAAGTTTGAGATTTTACATTTGAGACTGCAAATTAATACTGGATGGCTATGTAGGGTTTGGTTAAATCTCAATCTTGAACTCTTCAGATCTGTCTAACCTGAAAATAAGCTCTATTAAACTGTAAAAGATCCTGCAAAAGGATTTGTGACTAAACTGATAGAAGAATAACATGATTAAATAATTGATCAACCTGAATGACTGCAGGCCATTGAGAAGGAAACTAGGGCTGAATGAAGAGAAGCAAAACCTTTTAATTACTGGTTAAAGATAGAAATATGTCACATTATTGAAATTTTCAGCCATGTATCTGCATGGAGTTAAGTCTTTCCATTCTTTAAGACTTCAACTGGGAGGATGCCCATAAATCTGTCTTCATAATTATATCCTTTACAATAACCTTTTCAGCTATGTTGATACCAGCTGTACCTATGGCTTTGAAACTCATCCAGGAGTTCTCACAGTCAAAAGTTTTAGAAATATCATGGTCAATCTGCTGGTATTTACACAGTTATTTTAAAATGTCATGTTCTTATAGACCGCATCACACTTGTAGTTTTAAGGCACTACACCATTTTGTCTTATAAACCATTAATATCTGGATTTCCTGATCATTCAGAACTTCCTAGCTGAATTATGGAAAAGAAATAAAGTCTCTTTTCTCTGAGTCAGTGTATGAACATCTGAGAAAGAAGAAGAAAGGAGAGCTAACAAGTAAAAAAAATCTAAGTTGAAATATTAATTACTTTCAGAACAATGCCAAATAACTTTCAAGTGTACCTGGATATTTTTAAAAAATCAAAACCTCATGAATATTTAAACTTCATTATTTAAAAGGATATTTGTTTGGGGTGCAGGTGGGCAGCTGCAGGCGGTCTCTGTGAGGAGAGGTCGAGCTTCCCCATGTCAGACACAGCTGGTTCCAGTGGCTCCAACCCACCCACTGCAGGGCACAGGTGAGCCCCCCGGCCAAGGTGGGGACACCTGGGGAAAATGTATGTAAGAAAGGGGAGAAAAAGCCACAGAGAGGATGAGGGAACAAAAAGTGAGAGAAACAACTCTGCAAGCACCAAGGCTGGAGAAGAAGGAAGGGAAAAAGTGGTCCAGGTGCTGGAGCAGAGGTTGCCCTGCAGTGCATGGAGACACCATGCTGAAGGGGATATTCCCCTGCAGCCCCCCATGCTGGAGCAGGGGAAAAGTGTGAGTAGGACAGAGTTTCAGGGTGGAGCTGTCATGGACTGACCCAACCCCCATTCCCCATCCGCCTGCACTGCTTGGGGCAGTGGAGGGGAGGTGGAGGAGCTGGCAATGGAGTGGAGCTGGACCTTACAGGGAAAAGAAAAGGACTAAGAGGGAGGTGTTCTTTTAGTTTGTCTTTGTTTCTCATTGTCCAGCTCTGTTTTAATAGGCAATATATTAAATTAATTGGCCCCAAGTTGAGTCTGTTTTGCCCATGATGGCAAGTGGCAAGTTATCTCCCTGTCTTTATCTCAACTCATGAGCTTTTTCATTGTATTATCTTCCCCTTCTCCTGTTCAGGAGGGGGAGTGAGGGACCAGCTGAATGGAGGTCTGAGAGCCAGCCAAGGTCAACCCACCATGACACTATACACATCTTGAACCTGCAAGTCTCCCATCCAGGCAGAGTTATTACAAAATCTGGTCATATATGAAGACATAACAAAAAGATTAATCTTGAGTTGCTACAGATATAATTTAAATCCATATCTAGGTCTAGATCCAAATGGCATTAGATTTTAAGAATACTTGTTCTGAGAATTATGTTTTGGTGCATAAAATACATGTTGTCGTAATGATACAAACTAAGCACAACATGAACAATTTTGTTTTGATTATGGCAATACACTGCAACACAATATTTTTTTTTATTTCAAACTGCAAAATCAAAAAATGTGTATAATATACCTCACATCCATGTGTCTTGCACTTTTCCTAAATGACTTCCCAAGTGACTTGGGAAACGTTTGAGCTGTAAAAATCCGAAGTATTTTGGTCAGACTATAGAACAGTTATTTAGACTTGTTGATTTTAAGGTGTTTTGGGTTTTTTTTTTGCTGTTTAGTAGGTGGAAGAGAAATATAAAGTTATAAAAAATCATAAAGATTGAAAAAACATTTTAAAACATTCAATCAGGCAATGATGACAACCAGCAGCCATACTCATTGAGCTAAAAAAATACCTAGGATTAAAGTACTATACGTAAAGACTTTTCATGTCATAAAGTGAAATACTCCAATATTTTAGTAGTGCAGCATTAACTTTGAAAGCTTCAAACTCTGTGGCAGTTACTTTTCGTGTAGCTGATAGTTATGCTTTGCTGTTGAATCCTTTGGGAAGCACACGTTAGAGTGGAAATAATCATTCTGGAGCCTATTACAAACCATTAAATAGCACAAATATTATTAAAATTACATCAGACTTATGGCTGCAGTTGAGAGACCGAAGTACAGAGGATGAAGGATCCCCGCTAGTGTAATTATGTTCATGCAGGGGCAATGTAAGAAAACTTGAGTGGAAGAAAAGTGATTCCATCTCAACTTGAAATATGTACAGTGAGAAGCACTTTTTGTCTCACATGGATGATAATAATTATATTTAAATTAATTTCAATCAGAACTCATACTTTCAGTCTAATTTATTGTTTAAAAAGTTGTCATGCTAACAGGATGAGAGGCTAACACAAATTTGCAAGCCAAATACTTTCCCATTTAGTTACTGGTAAGCTGCTTACTAGTGCCTGGTATAAAAGTCAGAAGAGCAGTCGTTGGTTTTAAGCATGACCTTTTAGCTTTCATTCTTCATTAGCAAGAAAAATCTAGAAATGACAGTTTTAGTTACGTCTCTACTTTCACTTCCCGTGAACTACACACACACACACACATTTGTCAATAAGCTCTTTTATTTTCAGTTAATTATTGAATGCAGTAGCATATGTTCAAATCAAATGAAAATACTATGAAAAAATACCATTTCAACCATTTTGCACCAGTAAAGAAAGCAAGCTGTGCATTTGCACATGAAAGGTGGCAAGAAATACAATTGCCGATATTTTTCCTCACGATTCAGTACTGGGCTAGTGGCCTAGCATACTCGGAGAATTTACCTCTTTCTACTGGTTAACCAACACAGTGGCAGTGTCCTCTTCCCAGGATAAATAGGACAAAATGGTCTCTCCTCAATTTTGTAGTATGGACAACAGTACCTGGAAACAGTTTAATTTGCTGATGTAGACATAAATTGTTCTTCTATATGGTTGTCTCTCATGTGATTCATATGAACTTTAAATATACTGACTGCTAAATGTAACCTACTGTACCCTAGATTTAGCACTGGTAGGTAGCTTGAAGATAACAGATGTGGCCTGGACATTTGGCATATGTTTCCTCACCTCCAGAGTTTCTCACAGATTTCTCTTCTATTATATGACAAGCTCTGTGATTGATACCTGTCAAATGTTTTTTTCTTGCTCTTGGCTGTGACAAAATAGATTTTTGGGAGATGTTTTTGAGGATTTTTTAAATACATGCGTGCATTTGCTAAAATACATTCATGAGAGAATATTCACAAGAAGAAAGGTCAAATTGCTGGGTCAGCAGCAGCCGTGCTGTGCCTTGTTCTTGGCTGGCACCACACTTTGGGAAAGTTTTGCTTTTTTTCGCAGGCAAGTTATGCTCTCTCTGTTTTATGTTCTGGAACTCTATGTGGTGATACCTAACATTCCCAGTTAATCACCCTGTAACTTTAGTTAATCTTTTGGCGTATGTGGGTCTGAGTAGAGGAGCACATAGAATACAAGGACCAAGTAATTGACAGCTGTGAATATCTGAAGCAGGAGGTGCTACTGAGGAGAAAATTATGGTGTGCTGGAGAGGCAGGAGTATTCCTGGCACTGAACACTCTGCACCCAGCAATATTCCTCGGTGGAGTGCAGTCAGGAGACATAATCCTAAACATTAATGTTGTAGGAATGGTACAGCCAAGCACAGGGAAAGATAACCTAGTCCTGCAGGACCTTGAAGTGACTAAAATACCATCATTCTGCAGAGTTTTGCCAGTTAAAGTGTAGAAAGCTTTTTACCTTAACTCCATTTTTCCAGTCTTGTCACATTGGGTATCTTGCATCTTGTTATCCTATCTGTTGCTTGTTCAAAGTACAGGAAAAAAAGAAAGCTTAATAAAAAAATACACTTGCTGACTTGACACCACTTCTCGATTTTTTTTTCCAGCACCAAGGAATCTTCCCTCATTCGTTGATAGCTCTTTTGAAAACAGTTTTGACAGCAGCTTTGATTTGACTTCAAAAGCAAGTTTAGACACTTTGGATAAAATATTTTTGCCATACTTGAAAAATCTCTTTCTTTACTCTGTAACCGTATTCACACCAGCACCCCCAAAACATCTACCCATCTTCTTCTCTTTGTTGACTAATTCCCACATCCTGTCACCTTGTGAGCATAGTCATTATTCATACTGTTTTTTAGATTTTTACTCAAGTCACCAGTACCTACAGATAATGAGTTTTCTAGCAATGACCCTTTGAACCTCAGGGAGGAACTTCCACTATTCTAGAATAAACTTTCTGCCTAGAAGGAATGCCTTTGAAGTTTTTAGCAGGGAGGTCTTGACACAAGTCTGCAGTCTCAGCATTTACATAAAAGTGGAACGGCCCCCAGACCCTACAGTTAGAACCATTCTTCAATTTATTCAAATTACAGTTTGAATACAGCCCCAGATTTGAAAATATTTTCTATTTTTATACTTGCAAACCAAAAATGAATAACTCAACTAATTTCAGACATAGTTGAATGACCCCACAAGCAAAAAAGATTCTGAGAATCATCAGGGACTTCAGAGCAGCTTTCTGGCATCGCTGCAGTTTCTTCCCTTGCACATTAGGACTTGCAGAAAGCACCTCAGGATAGTTGGTACAGAGAGGCAGGAAGTTTACTGCACACTTGCACATTCCGAATGTCCACTCCTGCAGAGTGAGGTCACTGAGCCCTGGAAAGACATCTAAGAAAATTAAACTAATCTCATAAACTGACATCATCTGAGAGGCATTAGAGAAAGATGTACAGGAAAAATAGAGTTATTAGCATTATAGAAAAGCCACATAACAGAAATAAAAACAAGTATCTAAAAATGCCTGCAGGCAGCTCGAATGATAAGCTGAGTCTTATTTTATAACTGTTTATGGGATGCTTTTTGTTTAATTATGACTTCATTTCATGAAGTTGAAAGCTAACATCAGTATGAAAAGCAATAAGAAGCCAGATTTAAACGTTCAGCAGCAATGCTGCGAAATATTGTCAGAATCACCAGTTTAAGACTGACAAGGTAATGCAAACTGAAGGAATTCAAAATGGGTCGTGCACTTCAGATGACCTCCACAGGACCCTGTGTAATATATGTACTATATGGCACAGGGCCAAGCTGGTTTTTGGTTTTGTTTTTTTTTCTTGATCAGTATACCATATTCGTGACTTTAAAAAAGGAAGTTGCTGAGGGCAAATACATTTGCCAAATATCCATGTCCTTGGGTTTACCATAAGAAAGGAAAAATAACTTTAATCTCAAGTCTGAACAAAGCAGCCATGCTATTATTTGTGACTTTGTAGCCTAATACAATTAAGATCATGTTATATCGGTACAGCAGATCCGTTTCTTTTATATACAAAACAACTGTATGGATTATAATTTAACAAGTAAAACTCATCCATAGCGTTCACAGAAAATGTTATGGGAAGCAGAATAAACACATGAAGCCTGAAATAATGAACAAACAACTACATCAGTAAATCATGAACCAAAGCCTTTTTTCCTTAGAACTAAAAAAATTAAAAATAGGAAAAAAAAATAAAAAGAGCACTGTCACTTTATAAATAGCAATTATTGTACATGCTGTTGCAAAGAAACATTTCAACAACAGCACGTGACGTAATGGATGGGGAAGCCCAACCAAGAATAGCAAATCATATTTAAAATAAATGGGCTGATAATTAACCACTTCAATCTGAAGGTTTGGGGCATAGACAGTTTCAGTAAATGTATTCCTTTCTCACACTATAGTCTTTACATATCTCGTACATTAAAAATTAATTTGTAAGCTATAAAAATATCGTTGTTGTATATATTTCTTGGAACCCCATGCAGGTTTTTTGATATTATTGATACCACTAGACATAATTGATATGATTTACAAAGTATACCTAAACATTGAGACTATTTCTCGCAAAGTGATTTCTAATACCATATCCAGGGTGTCTTCAGTTTCCTTTTGTCTATATGTAGTATCAGATGCAAGACAGCAATTTTTCAGTATTCCTGATACAGGGACAGCTTCTCCCTTTGATAGGAGAAGAGTGAAGAATGTATGTTAACTAGACTTGCTTTCTGAGGGAAGGTTTTTGAAAGCCTCTTCTTCCCTTCTTGTGCCTACTCTGGATTCTCCAGTTTATTCCCTTTCATGTAACTGGGCTAGAAGATGAGGGTGAACTGATAAAAAACTTAGTGATCTGTGGAAGAGAAGGAAAAAAGCACGTTCGCTGCAAGCCCTACTTACTTATTCAAATGGCCTTTTCAAAGGTACCAATGTTGGCTGGGTTAGGTGGAGCAAATGCTGCCTCATGTCTGAAATATTTCAGTTTGATTCTAGAAAGGTGTCCTGTAATACTGATGGGCATTTGGTTTAGAATACTAGACGTGAAGCCATCTAGGGTAAGATTTAGCTTCAGACTTACACACCTAAATTTCTCAGTGCAGATCTAGCAGAAAAGCAGTTCTGTTCACCACAAAATAGATAGCTCGTGGCTGGTCAGCTGAATAACTCTTTAGGATCCACTGAACATGCTGACTAGTTCTCCAGTAACTATAATCAGAGCTTAAGCATCTGGCAGACATGTTCAGTTCTTAAATTTAAAAACGTGACTGCGAATCACAGCTTGTGGTCTGTAGTAGTCACCTGTACAATAGAGGTTATAACTAGTATGGTAAATAAAAGTCTTGCGTTATGATGAATAGTCAATACCATCTTTTATTTCCTTTCAATTTTACCTTTTACTTCCTTTCAAGATTTTGAAATTAATCTGACTAGTTTTATAACTGGCAAAAGGCTGAACTAAACCTTTTGTTCCCTTACACCACTTCAGTAGAAAAAGAGAAGGCGGAAGGCAATTAACTTCTGCTGGAACTGTAACCTGCAATTTATGTATGCCAATTCTGTATGGACAGGAGTTATGGAGAGCATATGTTTTATATAGTAGGACATATGGTCTCAGTTATCATGGCTATTGAAAATAAAAACAAATTGTCTACTCTTTATTCATATTCATGTAGATGATATAGATTTCCAGTTACGACAATAGCTTTGCAGTGGTTTTACTCTATTACAAAATGGAAGAGAAAGAGGTTCCATAACTTAATTGCTCTGTCTTCTATGCTTGCTTTACAGAATGGCAACTTTATTAATTTCAGCTGTATTACTTCTGGGTTACATCTGTGCAACTGAGTAGAGAAATGGTTGTGGAGATAGTTTTTAAAATAATATATAAAAAGTACCAGGTGTGAAAAAATAATGTCATTTGAGCATTTATTTGCAGTAATTGAGAAATGTTTCAGTAATGCAATATATTAATCGAATTTGATATTTCAAACTGAAAATACCCAACTGCCAGCCGAAAAGACATTCTGCTTTCCATTAGAAATATTTCTTGGAGTGGTTATTGTTTGCTAATTTGGGGGGGTTGTTAATTTGAAGTTCATTATGCTGAAGTACAAAGCAAATCACTACAGCATAATGTGATTTTTAGGTTACTCCCTGCATGGGGCAAGTGTCAGAACAGTGCCTTACAAGGCATTTGCAGGAAATCCTATATTTTATTTGCTCAAACTTCAGGCTGATTTTACAATTTCAGAGAATCATAGAATATCCTGAATTAGAAGGGACCTACAAGGATCATCAAGTCCAACTCCTGTGGACTATTTCAAATAGGTCCATTTTTGCAAATTTATTTCACTGCAGATTTTTCACTCTAATTTTCTTTTTTATACAGTTACCATTACTACTTCTGTCATGATTACTTTAATACTGCAGCATGATCAGAGAAACCTACAGAAGTGGGACTTCTTTCTAATTCCATTAATTATGTTTGATTCTACTCTCTGATTTATGAAGCAGTTAAAACTTCTTTGCATCTCTCTCTGCAACTGTAGCCTCTTTCACAAGTCATAGTCTATATGTGGGCTTTTTTAAACCCATATTGGTTTTCAAATGAGCTACACAAATTTACACTGCCCATTTGACTGTGAATCATTAACATGTGTTCAAGTTCTGCTTTAGCTGTTCATTTAAGAGTCTCAGAATATCAGCATGAACAAACCAATGTCTTAGACCTAGCAACATGACCTATTTGTATAACCAGATAACTTTCTTACTGAAGGACCCTACACCCATGTTATCAGATGGATACCTGCATACCTTCCATCTGAGATTATGTCTTTTAGCATCCAAAATAATCCAAGTAATCTAAACTTTAAAATATCAGATGGTTTAAGACAGAATATTGTAAGAAGATACTTGTGGCAGAACATGGGAGTTATTTGTTGATAACTTCAGTTAATTAATGAGGACCACATTACTGTGGTGTCGTTTGCACCGCACAGTGTGTTACTGCTGAAGTGCTCCTGTGAAGGTTGGAGGGACTGTGGAAAATCTGTCACTGAATTGCTGAGACACTTACCTGGAGCTCTGAAGGCCTCTATTCTGTTCCTCCTGCTGCCACTGTCTTCACGGAACATGTCACCTTCCTGGGCAACAGTTAACCCCTCTGGAGGCCAGGCAGAATTATTGCAATTATAGGCCTGAAGAAATGCGTTATTACATGTGACAAGGACATAATCTGTGGCCATAAGGTATTTTTTTTATTTTTAAGGCAATTGCCATTATTTTTAACTACATTATGTACGCTGTTTTATCTAGAGGTTGATATTCTGTACTAGTTTAACACCTTTCCTAATTTTCTGGCACACTCTCAAGGGTTGAAGTCTCTGCATATGTCTGTCAGACAAACCATAATTTCAAATTACTTAAATGTTATTAAAAACTCTGCAACTGTAGGAAACACAAACAAACAAAACCCATCACCAACAAACCACAAACAACAAAAAAAAAAACCCAAGAGGGATAGGTAGTGTGTCTCTATGAGAATCATTGAGTGTCCTAAATGTTGACCCTGCAGTGGAATCAACAGATGGAAATGTCTGTCTTATTTAAGAGCTGTTTGGTTACCTTCAGTGTAATACCAGTTAGACACGTTATCCTGGCAGTTCAGTGGCTCCAGTACTTCTACTCAAGGCCATGATCTGACAAAACAGGCCTGAGAAAACAGAATTTGATCATGAAACAATTTTATGGAGGTTATAATTTCCACTGGGCAAGTCTGCAGAGTGTCCTTGGAAAACTCCGCTTTTTATGCCAGCTGTAACTAAATGCACATGAATTAAGAATGAGCTGCCAGGTGGCTAGGGACATCGTTTTTACAAAAACAGAGTCTGCACTGTGCAGAAAAGTACTTGGCACTAAATGTTGTAGCAAAATGTGATTATTTTGAAGTATATTATACAATATGGGTAGAAGTAATTTTAGTCAATTTAGACAAAGAGAAGAGCAACACAATGAAAGTGGACACATAACACTAAAAAGATGTTTAAATAGTGTAGGTTCTTTGCCTATAATTTTAGAGATGTATCATTGCTTTTT
This sequence comes from Pampusana beccarii, assembly GCA_013399365.1. Classification (NCBI taxonomy): domain Eukaryota; kingdom Metazoa; phylum Chordata; class Aves; order Columbiformes; family Columbidae; genus Pampusana; species Pampusana beccarii. The sequence goes on from VWYH01002747.1 coordinate 325,750, forward strand.
ATTAAAACTAGACTGTTTGCCTCCTTATTAAAAAGTTATGTTACTAATAAGAAAATCAGTTATGACTCATAGCATTCATTTTAGCACCAAAATAACAAAAGGAGAGCAGAAAGTACCCTGCTAAGTCACTGCCTAGTCTTACCTCAGTAAAAGGGAGTAAACTGATGTAAGTCTTCCTTCACTTGGTGTCAAAGGAGAAGCAGGTAGGTTCTGCTTACTGCTGTCAACTTCCCTCTACACTGAAATCAGTGAGACAATTATGACAGTTTATTGTTTTTTAGTTTCTAGGAAACTGGGAAAGATAATTTTCTTCTTGGATTACTATTTGCTCAGGGCAGATTGTGTAGCCACAGCCATTATTTTGCAGTTTATACAGTCACAATATTTTCTGAAGAGCTCCTTTCATGCATGCAGCAGCCATATATACCTTTAATGAAGACACCTCAAAACTCTACATACAATATAATGTCTGCTTTAAGCACACAGCCTGGCTACAGCTGAGTCAGAGATTAGTGCCCATGAAGAACGGAATATAATTTTGCAAAATTTTCACAAGCAACTAAAGCTAACACCAAGACATGTGGAAGCAACCCTCTGCAAGACAGTCTGGTAGTTTTAACCGCAATTTTTGGAAGCTTGCAGTTATTCCTGATAGGGTCTTTATTTTGGTGACTACTGCTGCTGTATCTAAACAGATTGCGTTATCCCTGAGGCAAATGCCCAAAGCTGGGAACTAGGCAAACTCGGGGAAAACATACAAGGTCACTCTTACTATTATTCCCACTGTACTACAAAGTTATTATCTCTGTGGGCACTGTCCATCACAACTGCAAGATGCTCCTGCAGCCAGCAGTATCTTGGCTCTCTATCACACACTTTTCCAGTACTGCATCCCGAGCTACTATGAGCTCACTCGAAATCTGGAGACCCATGGCAGCTATGGAGTGAAGACTTTGCATTTTGGTGTTGAAGTCACCATACCCAGCATAGCATAGGAGTATTCTGCTCTCCTCAGCTGCCATTCTCTGCCCTTGCAGGAGATGTTGTCCCTTCTCATGCAGCAAGACCCACCATGTTGGGGCAAGTTTAGCAGGGAGGGGAAGGCAGCCCTGATCTGGCATTAGCAGTGGACTTGTCTGTTAATTCCAGAGCTGATAACTCGCAGCTGCAGGACACTGCTGAGATGCTCCCAGCTCCTGCTGAGCTCTGACAAAACTAGGATCAGATCCCATATTTGAGCACAACATGGTGCTCACTGAAATTCTTCCTGAAAGCCATTAGTTTCCTCTGATTAGCTCAGATTGCACTGCTATTTCAAGAAAACAAGAAATTCAAGATTCTTGTAACTATGTGTTAAAGATGCCAGAGACATTCAGAGCAGCAAAAAGAGGAAAGGTCAAATGCTATAAAATGCTGAACTGTGCTTCCAGAGAGCAGCTAATAAAGAAAACTGAAAAACTCAATCGCAAACAAACTGTTACAGTAGTACTTCTGATGTGAGTCTGCTGTAGGTCCCCATCTTACTGCCTGACCTTTGTACTGAGCTTAGAAATACAAGGATTTTAATCCCACAAGCTTCAGTCCAAACCTGAGAAGAAGGGTAAAGCTGCACCATCATAACATATTACCGATGTAAAAAGAAGAGGGGAAGAGGAAGAGGAAGATTATTCTCTTCCTTTATGCATCATTTCTATGCTAAAAGACTGATTTCTGTTTTATCCCAGAATAATGAAATAATGACAATATCACCAGGTGACAGATAATTCCAACTGTACCATGTCTTTGTTACAGGACAAAATCATCAGCTAAATGTGTGGTAGAAACATATATCCATCTTGCAATACCTTGATGTTCATATCACTTCCTTTTAGCAATAAACTATCAATAAACTATATTTTTTAATAAAGCTTACAAAAACCAGTCTTGATACTGAATCAAGTTGTAGCTGTTTTGTGCAAGATCTTTATTCCCCATCATGCTGTTATCATAAAAGCTTTAGAAGGAAATACTGTGGCCAAACATCCAACTCTCTCGTACCATCACTTGTCAGCACATTGAATCATGGAATCATGGAACCATTTTGGTTGGAAAAGATCTTTAATATGATTTAATCCAATCATTAAACTAACACTGCCAAATCCACCTTGAAACCACGTCCCTAAGAACCTCATCTACGCGTCTTTTAAACACCTCCAGGGAAGGTGACTCCACCACTTCCCTCAACAGACTGTTCCAATACCCAACGACCTTTTCCATGAAAACTTTTTCCTAATATCTAATTTAAACCTCCCCTGGCACAACCTGAGGCCATTTCATCTTGTCCTATTGCTTATTACTTGGGAGAAGAGACCAACACCCTCCGCACTACACCCTCCTTTCAGGTAGTTGTAGAGAGTGATAAGGTCTCCCCTCAGCCTTCTTTTCTCCAGGCCAAACAGCCCCAGTTGCCTCAGCCGCTCCTCATCAGACTTGTGCTCCAGGGCCCTCACCAGCTTCATTGCCCTCCTCTGAACTCTTTCCAGCACCTCAATGTCTTTCTTGTAGTGAGGGGGCCAAAACTGAACACAGTGTTTGAGGGGCAGCCTCATCAGTGCCAAACACAGAAATAAATATTACACTTAAAATTCACACCCCACCCTTATACAAAAATGAATTCAAACTAACTTTCAGGTGTAGACAAGCCTAGACCTGCCTAATAAATTTTTCAACCATACTTACAATTTGTTGTGTAATTATGTGTAAAATGACCTGAAGCAATGTAGGTGCTCCTCATATTGGAACATAGACTAAAAAAAAATGTAAACTTCATATATTTCTGATAAGTCTATTCAAACAAAAGATACATTTAACCTTTGGAGACAGCCAAGTTGCCAAAAAGTCTGGTAGCTGGAAATATCCCCTGAAATTAATCTGAAAATGTTGTGTTGGTATGTTTTTATGTAGCATGATATATTTTGAGTCTAGAAAGAGCTAATGGTCACCAGTCTAGATATCCTGGAATTAATAAAGACAAAGAGACCAGAAATGTTCATTTCAGAGTTAATAAGCATATAATTAAGAGATATGCTGAGGGAAATTATTTTAATTATCGTTTCCTACATGGGATGCTTATCAGAAAACCAAATGATGGGAGTAAGGAAAGAGGAAAGACTGAGAAAAAAAAAATTATTTAAACCCTTTATAGATCAATACCTATAGATATATATCCAATTTAAAAAATACTTTATTAGTCAAAACTTATTTTTCTTTTTTAAAAAGTTTAAAAATTATAACTGATCTTTAGTAATTATTAGTGAATTGCAGTTGACTAGAGTTTTAGGAAAAAATTGGCACATTACAAACATATCATGTTGCTCCAAAAAGAAAAATGTAAAGAGGCTACAGTAATAAAAACTGGAAATTTCATAAGAACACTGGAAAGAGCTGTTGTTTCACTTTAGATCTGCCAGATCTAGAAAACCATAGATATTACATGGTAATAAGATAACTTTACAGTTTTACTGTGTACAATATTAAATTACTACAGACAGTTATTTTCAAGGAAACATATCTATATTAAGGGTTTTTTTGGTATCCATTATCATCCTATACTAGCAGCAGAGAATTACAGAACCAGGCTTTTATATCAAAATCATTGAAGCAGGAGTATTGTTAAACTACTCATGTAAAGCTCCAAATGAGCAAGAGAAATGCAATCAGTGCACATTTCTACTTGACATGCAACAAATAAATATTGGCCAGAGGCTGATAACTGAATTGTTGATGAGAAATCATACTGCTGAGTTGGTATAGAGAGTGAAGTATTTGGATAAGACATCCAGAAAGCATTTTAGTGACCCACTCACTGTCCACAGGGTATGTATAGTTGCACGAGGAATCCAGGCAGATTTGTAGATGACACCTCTTATACCAAAAATTCTAAAACTTCCTAAACAATGCCAAAAAGGTACACAGAGATGCTACAATGTACTTACAACTGTATTGCTACATGACATGCTCTAACTTGCTACCCTCAGATCAAGGCATTAAAAAAGATTCCATGAAAACAGAGCAACATTCAAACTACAATTACAATGCACATTTTTAAACTTTGAGGGTGTTTAAGCACTGGAACAACTTGTCTTGGATGCAGTGTTTTCTTTCTCACTTGAGACTTTTTATACCAGATTGGTTGTACCTTTCCCAAACAATATGCTCTAGATCAGTCAGAAGACGTAAATAAGTCTTTGAACTACTTAATGAAATTATGTGGATTGTGTTATGCCAGATATGACAGCATTATCGTAATTTGTGGCCTTAAAATTTAAGAAAACATGAAACCATTTAGGGGTTAAGTCATGCTAACTCTGCTTTCAAGTTAAGGGATATAATCTGTCACGAGTACAAATAGGTGAAGAAATCATTTGAGGGATAGGTATTAATCATCAAATGAAAAATATATTAAAATAGAAAAGTTTTTATGAGATTTACTTTCATGTCTTCCCTATGATGAAAATAACATCTTCATTAATATTTATGGATTTCAGATATCGCTGTTCGTTGTTTGACAGATGTTAACACAGTGCAACTAGTAGGAAAAAATAAATAAGCAAAGTGATCTTATTAGAGCATGTGCAAACATGCTGTGTAAACAGCTGTTTATTATCTGCATCAAAGCAAAACCTCCTATCTCTTAGCAACTGAACCACTCGAAGACCTTCACAACCACATGTCAGATTTTTCACCATGCAGAAACAAATGGTATATAAACAACAACTGTCTGACAATCACAATGGGTGAGATTGCCAGCTTCCATTTTAAGATCCATCTGACCATTGGCTCTGGAGATAATACAGGACTTAATTTTTACTCCTCTGCTGCTCTACGGTACTTTTCATTAATACCTGCATGATGCATTAATGGGGAGGACTTCATGAAACCATCTGAGAGTAACTGGCAGGCAGTGGCAGATCATGGTCTGTTGACAAATAACTGCTTATATGACCTTGTATTTTCAGCTAGTAAACTGAAATTAACAAATTAAATATTTTTCATTTATATATTGGCAATACTGACATTAAAATGTCACTCTTAACCGTCTTCCAAGATTTGATCTAGTGATTCTGATTTACTTGTGGTTAGCTTATAACACAACCTTTAGAAATCATGATTAAGAGCCATGCCTTACTAGATTTGTTGGATGATTTCTTACATTTGCTGCTCACTAACGGATAGGTTCTCATGGGTAAAGTGGTGATTGGTAGCTGCTTTGGCTGCAGCGACCATGAAGCAGTCAGGTTTAAAATCTATGCTAACAGGAGGAAAACTGTCAGCAAGACCTCAACTCTGGATATGAGAGCAGAATTCAGGTTGCTCAGAGAACTGCTTAGTAAGGTTGCTTGTGAAAAAGTTTTGAAGGTGCTGTGGTCCATCAGTGTTGGTCACTTTCTAAGTGCTGCCTCCTAAAAGCACAGGAGCAGGCAATTCCAAAATTGTGAAAGACAAGGAGGCACAGCAAAAATCTGGCTTGGCTGAGGAGGGATCTTTGTCTTGAACTATGGAAAAAGAATAATAGAATCATAGAATCATTTTGGTTGGAAGAGACCCTTAAGATTGTTGAATCCAACCATAACCTAACTCTAGCACTAAACCGTGTCCCTAAGAACCTCACCTATACGTCTTTTAAACACCTCCAGGGATGGTGACTCAACGACTTCCCTAGGCAGCCTGTCCCACGCTTCACATAGACAAAGCAAAGATGTTTAATGCTTTCTTCACCTTCGTCTTCAACAGTGAAGATGGACTCAGGGGCTCCCAGAGCCCTGGACTAGGGAACCATGGCTGCAAGAATGACAGACTCACAATCAATACAGAACTTGTGTGGGATTTGATACTTCAGCTAGATCCCTACAAGTCAATGTGGCCTGAAGGGATTCATCCAAGGGTACTGAAAGAGCTGTCAGATGTCATAGCAAGACGTCTCTCCATAATTTTTCAACACCCCTGGGAATGTGGAGAAGTCCCAGTGGAATGGAAGCTGGCAAACGTTGTCCCAATCTTCAGGAAAGGCAAGAGCGATGACCCCGGCAACTACAGGCCTGCCAGCCTCACTTCTGTTCCTGGCAAAATCATGGAGGAGATTATTCTGGGAGTTACTGAAAAACATCTGAATGACAATGCAGTCATTGGTACCAGCCAGCACGGGTTCGTGAGGAGAAAGTCCTGCTTGACCACACAATACAGTGTGTGAGCAATTGGCTGGTGGGTCGGGCTCAAAGGGTTGTAGTAAATGGGGTTATGTTGGGCTGGCAACCAGTCACGAGTGGGGTTCAGCAGGCATCCATCTAAGGGCCAGCACTTTTCAATGTCTTCACAAATGTCTTGGACTCAGGACTTGGTGGAATACTAAGTAACTTCTCCAATGACACAAAATTGGGAGGAATTGTTAACGCTCTAGATGGCAGAGAGGCCCCGCAGAAGGATCTAGACAAACTGGAGAGCTGAGCAATCACCATGAAGCTTAGCAAGGGCAAGCACTGTATTTTGTACCTGGGACATGGCAGCTCTGTCTGTACATACAGACTGGGGGACGAGATGCTGGAGAGGAGCTCTGCAGAGAAGGATCTGGGCGTTCCGGTCAACAAGTTGAACATGAGCCAGCAGAATGCCCTGGCAGCCAAGAGGGCCACCTGTGTGCTGGGGTGCATCAAGCACAGCATTGCCAGCCGGGCAAGGGAGGTGATTGTCCCGCTCTGCTCTGCACTGGTGCGGCCTCACCTGGAGCACTGGGCGACAAATTTAGTGAAGGTTTTGGAGGGGGAGCCATATGAGGAGCAACTAAAGTCACCTGGTTTGTTCAGCCTGGAGAAGAGGAGACTGAGAGGAGACCTCGTTGTGGTCTACAGTTTCCTCACAAGGGGAGCAGGAAGGGCAGTGGCTGACTTCTTCTCTCTGGTGACCAATGACAGAACCCAAGGGAATGGCAGGAAGATGTGCCAGGGGAGGTTCAGGTTGGACATTCGGAAAAGCTTCTTCAGCCAGAGAGTGGTGGACACTGGAACAGGCTCCCCAGGGAGGTGTCACAGCCCCAGGCCTGACAGTGTTCGAGAGGAGACCAGACAATACCCTCAGACACATGGTGTGAACTGTGGGGTTGTCATATCCAGGGACAGGATTTGGACTCGATGATCCTTGTGGGTCCCTTCCAACTCAGGACATTCTATGATTCTATGATTCAGTCTTGGCTGGAAAACACTACTTTCCTGGTGGTGACAAGCTCCAAGTTATTCCAGTTTGTATTGTTTCTAGCGTCATCTAGCCAGATGTCAGATCTGACCCTACTACTTTCCTGTTCTAAAAAGATGTCCAATATCAAAAGTGTTTTTTCTTCTTAGAGACAAACACTTCCAATTTGCTAGACTGAATACTTCCATGACAAGAAGAGAGAGCATTTCTGATAGTAGAGATAACACCTGTAGACCGTTAATAAGTTACTCTTCAAACCCCAGGATAATTTCCTTAGTCTCTCACAATAAAGATGAGATTTCAGCACGCCAGACAGTCTTTGTAGCTTTTTCTGAATCCGTCTCAGTGGGAAAATTTGCCTGAACACTTTTCCTTGTGTGGACGCTAGACCTGGACCCTGAGTTCTAGCAACATCCCCACTAATGTCCTTGATTATATCAGTCTCATTATGAAGATTGCCCTACTTCCACTTCATATTTCTCAGCACTAAGCTTTTATTAGCACAATTCTCATAGAATTCACCAGAAAAGTGGCTCCCAGTTCCTTATCTGCCTTCAATAACCCTAACAACATATGGTTTCTCATTCAGCCTTTATCCCATAAGAATTGTTCCTAAAATGATTCCACCAGCTTGAACACATCTGTCTGCAAGACCACACTCTCCGTACACCATATTTGAATGATGTAAGTCAGGTCAGGTGTCAGAAACAAGGTATGTTGGATTTATATCACCTAAGATTTCCCCTACGTTTTTCGGATGGTCGCCTGTCATACTAGGCAATTTACTGATTTTCCACAGCTCTCAGCACTAAGACAGGAGGCCAAGCAGCAGTTTTATCAATGTAGCACTCTGAAATCAGAGGTGGGAGTGCGGGTAGGGTGTGTGAATCACATGCCAAATCAAGGAAAACATGAAATAATTTCAGAAGTTATTTGAGAAATCATTTCAAAAACAAAACAAGGCCAGGAGGCTCAACTTTCTTGGATTTTGATGGATTAAAGAAGTCTACATCAATTCACTCATTCATTCTTATTTAGAGGATGATCTATGAAACCCCCTATGTAACCATATTCCCAGTCCCTGTCAATGATCCTATCTGAAATATTTGTCATGTGTTTTGCCACTCCAAAATAAATGTGCAAGCTCTTGAAATGTCCCAGCCTGATGTGTAGCAAGTCACAGGGTCGAATATGGGAGTCTCATATTTGTGAGTCATGTGCTTCCAAGGCCGCAACCTTCCTGAACTAAATGCTGCCTTCCTAACAAGTTCCCAGCCCTTCTACACACAGTGAGCAGGATGGAGAAACCTTCACTGCAACGCTCTCAGGGTAAAGACAGACCTGCTCTCCTGGGTGCATCCTACCTGTGCTCCTTTCTTAACCCAGCAATATATGAATATGGCAGAGGAAAGAAAGCTAAGCATGAGTAGAAAAGAAGAATTATCCTGCAGTAGCTATGTTAGAAATTAATTAGTAGCATTCTCAATGCCAAACTGAGATGGCAATATCTCTTATTAAAGAGTCCCTGAAGCTATTAAAAATTAGTTTCTGATACAAACAGTGGGGGGGGGGGGAAGAAAATAAAAAGGCAAATGAGGCAGGAAGAAGCAAAACGCACTGAGAAAGAAGACCAGAGAAAACAATAAAGACACACAAATGGTATTTCTTATGGAAATTTTTTTAACTAGGAAGGAACTTCCTGTAAAGTTTTTTAAAAATAATCCCTGTATATCTAAGACTCTTCAGTTTGTACAAGTAGCCTAAAAAACTGCATTTTTTCTTGTTTATTCTCTCTGTCTCATGTCAAATAAATCTTACAGAATTTGTACATAATTTCACAAGAAGGATCAAAGAATTGTCCATTGCCAGGATTACCTGTGAGTCAGTAGTGTAGGCGTGGTGCAGGACAGTGGTAGCTGTAGTATAATTGTACTTGGGATGAAAAAGAGCATGAATCCACTCTCCTTGGCACATATTACTAGTTGAGTTTTCCCACCACTGCTATTTCTGAAATTATCATTATTTATGTGCGTTAAGAAAGCTCTGAGTAGATCACGCTCTTGGAGAGCTTAGCTGTAAGGACATCTACTCAGAAAATCCCAGGCAGCCTTAAGCAGAAGACAAACACTGTCTCATACCCCCAGGATCATGACTCACCCAAGCTCAGACAGTCCTGCTTACGGAAACCATGTGATGAAAAATACAATTGCTACGGACATTGAAGAATTTTGATGTTTTTTCTGTTACTGTGAGTTACTTTCTTCCTAAAATGAAATACAGGCACATAACAGCTTGTAAAATTGGGCCCAAGTGGTCAGCACATAAACCACTCAACACTTAACAGTCAGTGGTACAACATGAATATTTGCATTAATATTCTGCAGGTGACAAAAATAAAAGCAGTCTTCTTGAAAGGCTCTTTATGCTGTCCTGGCATCAAATGGAAGTGTGGTTTATGTCAACTTAGTGTTCAAAGGTCATAGTTATACAGTCAGGAGCACATTTATCAGAGGGATAAGCCCCAAATTTCAATGCAAAGAGGAACATTGGAAAGAGCACTAGGATCACCGTCACTACGTTGTCTGGTCTCTGGTGACTTTATTATACATTGTGTATCATTTACAACCTGCTTAACAGACCACTTGTCTGCCACAATTTCTGATTAGGACAAGAACTATTCCACTGACAATGCCCTAATTAGGACTAAAATTCATCCACTGAGACTGTATGTCTCTCTTGCAAGCCAGCCTCTAAAAGAAATGTTCACATTCTGTTGTTATACCCTCCTGCTCCCCCTTATTCTCACTTTCTTTCACCTAATGCCTTATTTTGGGATTATAAAACACCTATTCTAACTGAATCTTAACCCAGTATAGACTTAGCATGTAAGTGAAAAGAAAACATTAACAATTGAAATTGTCAAGAGCAGATCCATAACCCACAGTGGAGAAGTCTCCTACAGTGTTCATGCATTTAACTGGTGCAAAATTCCAAAACAGTGTTGCGTGTTATTGAATGACAACTTCTGACACATGATCTGTTTAACTACTTAAAAATGGACTCAGTATTGCTTATACTATCTAAAATTTTTCATTGTAAAATCCCAGCATTTGGTCCCTACTTTTTACACTTGGAGTATTCAAAGTAAGATTTCCCATGGAGCCTCAAAAGCAGTATTACTGAAAGCTTTCATCAAAAATCAGCCCACTACTTCCAAAACCGAAGTTAGGAAAATATAGTGTTCAAAATCCTGTTAGGCTGTGAAAATCATATCCTCATTAAACTAATGCTACCATGTTTCTGACATATGGATTTAGCATTTGGCAAGTGTGAGATTTATTTCTGTTGCAAGTGTCATTGTTTCTCTGCTCTCAGCAAAGCGCTGTAAAGCCCAATGGCAAAAACTGTGTCATTACGTTCTAGTGGCTGTCAGTAAAACAATTCTTTTAATTAGCTGAAGTGACAAAAGCCTGTGCTGGGAAGCTGATGGCCTCTCGCAAATCGCAATTCACTCAGAGGATTCCATAATATCTGGTGTTGGGCTTTTCCATTTCAACAGCATAGAAATGGAACACAAGAAGATGACATTAAATAACAATGTTAAAATTACACAATCATGCTGGCTGAAGTTAAGAAGTATAGAAGAAACATGATTTCTTATACAAATCAATGTGAAAGACTGCATTAAGTCACAGACTTTAATTACATAATTATCATAATAAGTCTTTTAGGACAACTGTTCCACTCCCTGAAGAGTATAGACCGACCCCAAGGAACTGGGGGAAATATGAATTCTGTTCCTTACTCCAGGGACTTAATGCATTAAGGAAGTATTATGCAAAATCCAGCAGCATATTTTTAAGTAATTCTGAAAGAAGCAGCAGACCCTAGAAGCAGATAATTCATGTGAGAAGGGACCTTAGGAGATCATGTAGTTCAAGTGTCTCCTCAAGGCAAGGTCAGCACCCAATTCAGACCGTGCTGCCTAGTGCTTCATTTGGTCATGTTCTTGAGACCTCTGAGAACAGAGATCCTGGAGCTTCCTGGGTTACCCAGTCCCTTGTGTAATTATCCTCATAGTGAATGTCTTCTGTGCTTAAACTCGGAAACTCCCCTCATTTCAATTAATGATGACAGTCTCTTGTTCTCCTGCTACACACCTCACTAAATACCTGCCTCCTTGATAACTTCCCTGTAGGAACTGAGAGGGTGCTGTTGGGTCCCCCTGAAGCCCTCTCTGCTCCAGGCTGCGCAAGCCCAGTTCCCTCAGCCTCTCCTCACAGAGTGAGCGCTCCAGCCTCCTGACCATCTTGGTGGCCTCTGTTGAACTCCAGTTTTTCAGTGACCTTCTTGAACTGGAGGCCTAAAACAGTTCCTAGATGCAGTCTAGTGAGTGGCAAGTGAAGGGGGAAGAAGCTCTGCCCTCAGTCCACTGGCTGTGCCCGTACTGACACAGCCCAGGATGCTCTCGGCCTTCAACGCTGCCAGGGTAAACCACTAGAATTTAAATTCCCACCGAAGTGATACTTGAGAATTAGAACCACTAGTCTGAACCTCACATTACTAAAACACTGACCCCATACATAGGATGACGAGAGAGAAAACTTTTTGTGTTTCATCTTACATTCTGCTTTTTGACCTTTGTTCCAGCCTTCTGGCTAGTTCCATCAGGTTTTGCTACTGGTTAGGGTGTTTTTGTAATATGTAGCTCATGTCTGATTTTCCTGTTTATATTTTAAGCATTTTAGGCTAGAGTTGTATGTTTAAGACAAGAAAATGGCTGGTAATTTACTTTTTTTGCTAGTATGCGAACATAAAAGATTTGAGTTAGCATCAAAAGTTATGTGTTTTCCCTGGAAGCAAAGTCTTATTTTAGTGTTTAGCTGTATGTCAATCTACTTGTCTTCAGCCCATAACACTGTGTCCAACACTACTTTGCATATTTATGGGTAGAAGTAATTTAAAAAATGTGAAATGGCTTTAAATAATTAGTAAAGCATATGAACAGATGTTCTGTTTTTTTTTCTGGGCAAATCTATAGTTCATTTTAAACTCATCCGAAAATTTCAAAAATAAAATAAAGAACACTGTAACTGCTTCTTTTTTTTTTTTCACCTGTTCAATTTTAATTTCATTTATTTTCTTGTATTTAATTTTAAAAAGCTGATTTATTCATAAAAACGTATTATGTATGAACACTGTATCTATACTTTTTTTTATAACTCTAGAAAGCTCCCCTGACTATAAGAAGACTTGAAGATTTGCTTCACAAATATAGAAAGTCTATCAGACCCTAAGATATTTTTTAATGTCTACATTAGGACTTTGGTTAGAATTTTGCCCTCTAAGAAGTTCAGTGGACTAACACAAGCTATGGAACTCAGAGTTATTTGAATCTTTTAACGAGTAATTGTTACCTGACAGACCCAATATCCAGCAGAACAAGTGATCATGGCAATTTTGTTCCAGTAACTTTTTACATCTTGATCAAACATCTCTCTCTTATCCAGGCCTTTAATTTACCTCTTTGAAGCAATATCAGATGTCTTATTTTCTTAAGAAGGCAATTTCAAGAGACTGTTTTCCCTTACAAATGTGAATCTAAGCAGCTAGTTGGCCCATATGAAAACCATGCTTCTCAGCTTCTTTCCAGTAATATATGGGCTCCATCAGAAAAGGAGGACAATTTGTCTTCTTGCTTGTAGAGCTCTGTATTACCAGCAAACAAGGAGTATAAAGCAGGAGAACGTTCCAGTCACCCTATACTTACAGTAACTTATCTGGCTGGAAATCAGCTTCCTGCTTACCTAGCACCTCTTTCCTCACTGTCACAGACACAAAATGGCTGTTTGCAAGAAGCCATCATCAAAAACAGAAGAGGTTTTTTATTGCTATCACCATTAATGAATTGTGACCTGAATACTAGATTGATGTAAAGTGATCCAGCAATCCAAATGGAAGACAAAGTTTTAAGCATAAACTCCATTGTCGTCTAAGCTCGACATTTGTGCCAGCCCCTTCACAGCTGCCTTGTTGCAAATGAGGTTTCCAGTGCTTAGCAATGTTAGTCACTGATTAGACACAGATTCGGAGCAAGTGGAAGCTGAAACTAGACACAGCTCCTGCTGAGTTATTATTGCTACTGACCCTAAATGTTTACAAATAGTTTATAAGCTTTGTTCAGTTTTGTTTTGTTTTTTCCTCTTCCTTTCTGGACTCACTTGCTACTAATCAAGTTTAAATCTACTCAGAGCTTGCAAACTTCTTCATTTCTACAGCCTGAACTTCCCACTCTGATATTCCTTAGCATACCATAGCAAAATAGGCAAATCTTTAGAAACGAAGATTTCCAAACCTTAAGGACATTCTGTTGAATTTGTGAATGATTTCCCAGAAAGCAAGACTATATTCCTATTAGAGCAATCTATTTTGAAGTTTACTGAGGACGAGACTGTGGCTTTCAGCATGACCCTAAGCAAAGAACTAAGCATTACTGCAGCACATGCCTGGGATAGGATTGATCACGTTATGTTAGTTCTTTCCAGGCTCACTGAGATGGCAGTGTTTTGAGAAACAAGAGCTATCAAGCTATGAAATACTTGTCTCTTCCCCAGTACTGACCACACATCAGGTCTTAGGAGGATTATGTGATGTAGTCTTGCTTTACATCCTGAGTGAATACTTCTGTAGATCTCCTGGAGCCTGCAAGCAAGCCACAGGGGAGCTCTTTTTCCAACCTCCTCTTTTCTCCTTTGACAGATCACTGACCTGCTCTGAATAGATTCAAAGTGTTCCTGCACCACCTGGGTCTGAAAAGAACAGGATCACTTCTCCTAACTCTTGAGGAGTATGGCATATTCTGATGAGCAGAGCCTTTAACCATCCAAGTATTAGGCTTGAGAAAACATTAAAAATGAAATTTCTGATACAGACTTCTCACAAAAAGCAAGTGGTGATGCCAGAACGAGTGATGAATTTATGGGAAAAAAATAAGAATGCATGCGTATTTGTTTCCTTCTATTCGCATACTGGATGAACCTCACTGTCACATAATTAAGTTGCCATTGCCTTCCTCTTCCCGCTGTTCTGCTCAGTGACATGGAGAAAGCAACTGCTCTGGATGCTAATTCTTTAAACAAGATCTATATTATTCTGTTTGTGGAAGAATCTTGCCAATACGATTTTATCTTTTCTGCCTTTTGACTCATGCAATCATTTCTAGTCACATTTCAGGTAAGCGGCTTCTTCCTCTAGTCAGGCTTCCACTGTCATATTGTGATGGGCTAGTGAATAAGAAGTTGCTAACTCACAAGCAGTGAGAAATACTCAGCATATATTAAAAATATTCAAAAAGCTTCATCTCTGCAAAATAGAGGTTATTCCTTCAAAGGAAAGAATCACACAGTTCTTGCAGAAAATGAATAAATACATAAAATATGCAAAATTGAGAAGATACCACCTATACCATTTTGTAACAGAAGCTATAAAAATAAGCCAATCACTTCCTGACCTATCCAAAATAATACATGTGCCTGACAATAAAACAGAGTTTCAGGGTTATAAACTCTCAAAGGGCTGCAGCCTTAGAAAAAGGCTTTTCAAGGACTAAAAATTACTATTAGCATAACTTTGTTGGGACAAGAGCGAGCAAATTAACTATCAATCTCAAGGTCCTGCCATAAACACTGAAGAAATTCTGAGAATCACACCAAAGTACATGCACAAAATTAGGGTCTTAATTCTGCCCTTTTGGCACATTGTTTTCAAGTTGAGGTAATCTGTTGCTTCCATTCTTTTAGCACATATATACTCCCCGGTGTTCTCTCTGATATGTCCTAGTCAAACTCATCTTTACTTTTTGCATATATGCAACACATTATTCTGATGCATCTCAGTCATATAGGTAGAATGTAACCTGTAATAATTACCAGTTCCAGAACTGTGCTTGAAAAATGGGAATTAAAACAAAGTACTGGTTTGTTGTTACAGAAAATGCATGAGGTACCAACAGTCACTTTTCCAGGAACCATATGTCCTCATCAGGATCTTTGTGAAACAGATTTTTAGTCATGAAATCAGAATGAAGAATTTTGGTTTCTAACTACCACATGACTGCAGTACCATGGCCTGTAAATACTTTCCTATTCGCTGCCCCTAGCCCAATAATACACAGCTGTCTGGTTTGAAATTCTCTGGTAGCTATAATATAGCGACCTAAAGAGCAAAACTACTTATAGATATCTTTAATGTGTGTACTATATACTAGATGTTTTTAAAGTATTCTATTATAGGACTGTAAAAAAGAAGTAAATGTATTTCAACTACTGAAAGCATTGCAGTAGGTGCTAAGATTGCAATCACACTTGACACATTTCTTCTGTGAACAATGAAGGATGCAGTCATAACCAAACTGCTATGTCTGCATCCTAGCAAAAACGTCGCTTTTTACTATAGACCAGATTGCATCTTTGCCACATAACCCATGTCAGAATGAGCAAGCTGAGAAGTGCTTTGATGGTTACATATGTTGTTATTGTTCAGCTCCGATGAACAGTAGTTTCACGAGAATGAACTCTCTGTCTATTTAAATGTATGTGCTGCAGTGCAACCTCTCTCCCGCTCAACATATGTCCTATATTAGGCTTTGTATCTCACCATAAAAGTTAAACCTTGTATTTTTCACCGCAGAGCTTCTTCTATAGAAGCAAACCTACCTGTGGGAACTAGACCTAGCACTACATCTAGAGTAAGCATTACTTTACTTACAAAAATCTTTACCTCCACTTCTTGGCTTGCTGCAGTCAACCATAGATTCAAACTAAGTCTTTGTTTAATGAGAAAGCAGGAGCAGCAGCCAGAAGAGTAGACGTGGTTAAGAGTTGACATCACTGTTTCTTATCCACAACTCGTTGAACACTCACCAGCAACAGAACTGTGAAATAAGGCTGATAGTGCTCTCATGTGGTGAACAATATTGAGCCATGCAATGAAGGGCTGAAAACAAGCTATCCTCAAATACCATGATCTAAAATTCAAGGTACTGCAGCCCAGCTAGCTAACAACTCTTAGAAAGAGGAAAAAAACAAAAACAAAATGAAACAAAAGCAAAAACAAACAAACAAAAAATCAAATAAAACCAAAACCAAAACCAAAACCAAACCAAACCAAACCAAACAAAAAACACCAAACCAAAACAAAACAAAACAAAAAAACCTCACAAAAACAACAAAACACATGCCACACAGATAAGCAAAGACAGACTTCACAGTGTTCAGTGAAGAATGTCTTCAGACAATATACACAGCATATCTGGTACTCAATGTCTTTTCAGAGAATATCCACAAGTATTCTTCACATATATATGGTAACTGCTTGAAAATATTCATCTGCATTGTTGCTGTATTTCGATTTTATGGATTCACGATGCAAAGTTCTTTAAGGATATTCAGTCAATATTCTTTAAGCTTTTTTTTTTTTTTTTTTTGATAAAGGGCCAGTCATTTGTATAACATGAATGCCATTGCATAAGAGTGCACCACTGCCTCAGAACAGGCCCTTCCTGATGTAACAAATTCTAAGAGAGTTGAAGTTTAGCTTGTTCCTCAGATCTGATTCCACTTGTCCTTATTGACCCCAATGGCAACTTGAATTACCTGAATTTAGGTTTCCTTCAAATCTCATTTGCTGTAGTAGTAGGCATATCTTCTTAGGGAAGTTATGAGCATTTATTTGTTCCAGAAAGCAGATATGTGGAATCATCAGGGGGTATATGTAAGAAACAGAAAGATGGGCTAGCAGCAAACATAGTGAAGCTCAGGAATAAGTCAAAGCTCTCTTTTCCCTTCTCTGAAACCAGTGCTGGTTTCAAAGGATAGTAATGGAATTATATCTCAAATACATACGTGGTCATACTAGATATGTATATATGGTAATCTGGGATTCTCAGACTTTAAGATATGTTTTCAACAAATGTTTGTATACGTCAATTTGAAATTTGCTTAAGTGTCTACACTGATAAACCTCATATCTCATACCACACAGGCATCTCGGCAATATTTTTTCAAAACCTCAAACTAATCTCCAAAAACGTTTTCTCCATCTGTTCATTCTTAGTAAAAACTACCACTCTGACATAATTTTTCAGTAGAGAAGAAATAACATCACATCAGCTACCGACTCTGTGGGATTCAAGAATCTCAGTAAAATCTGTTCAGTGTTTACATAAAAGTGATATAATTCATAGTGCTTACAAATATACTGGTCGAAATTTTGTTTAGGAAGTACTATCTTCCTATTATTTAAATGTCTAATACACATGTCAGACCTGCACACCATTTTGCCTTTGCTTTCATGTCATATTCGGTACTAACTAACAATCTTTCCTCTCCTTTCTTTCTTTCCTTTTTGGTATTTCATGACCTTAAATACTTGTCACTGTCTTTTTTTAAGTCTTGGTTATTGTTTTCCTTTTTCTAGTCACACATTATAAATTCTGGTTACTATTTCTGTTCCACTTTTAATAAGAAGGTAAAGGACTGCTAGTATTATTTTTCTGTATCACTAGGTCTGGTGCTTGTCTCATTCATATTGTAATAATTTTCTGTAAGACTTACAAAAGCTTCTACTATTTTGAGATAATAGTAAGTCAGATTCTGCACACTTTCACTTTGAGAAGAGCTTGAGCATGACTTGCATCACCCAAAGCCAGTATTTCTTAGCGAAGTTGCAAATATAAGCCTGTGAAACCCAATGCCTGCAAATGGAAAGATTCAGGAAAGCTGAGCAACCCTTCTAAGAAAGCATTGCCAGCAAAACTTGAATTGACAAATTGCCAGTTCCCAGCCCCAGGCATAGCCTATTGAGGTACATTGCCTACTGCAAGTGAAGGTTATTTCTCTATACTAGGGGTGTCAAACTCATTTTCACTGGGGGGCCACATCAGCCTCACAGCTGCCTCCAAAGGGCCAAATGTAATTTTAGGACTGTATAAATACAGGAGCAGTTACATTTATACAGTCCTAAAATTACATTTGGCCCTTTGAAGGCAAACATGAGGCTGATGTGGCCCCCAGTGAAAATGAGTTTGACACCCCGGCTCTATACCTATTAAAGAAACCTGAATAAGAACGGACAGGAGCAAGCAGACCTTGAAGCTCCCCATGTTGTAAGGAAACTAGCCTACAACAGTGAAGATTAACAAGTAGGTCAGACTTAATAAATGCATTTTTAAGTAATCCACACTTCAAATCCTGATATGAAATGGATGAAATTTCTGCTCTGTTCCAGTAACCAGAAATTCACCCTGGTGCTTTTATTATGCTAAAATTCTTGTGCACACAGAAATGGCTTATGCATATTTACATCAAAAAAGGAAATGAAAGAAGCTGCAAAATTAAGCTCCCAATTCTAAATAAGAAAACTGCACAGCAAAGGTTGGAGCATAGCCAAATATAGTTAAGAAAAGCCACTTTTACCAAGCACATATTTTAAGTGAAAAAATCATGACCTTGCCTAGGAATAGTAGAATTCCACAACCTACTCCTCACTAGCCTTCCTTCTTCAACTGCAAATAAAAAAGGGTTTCTTCTATTATGTGTAGAACAATAGCTTTCATTCACTATTAACAGACTATTTTTATGGGTTGTATTTTATAACTGAAATATAATATATAATCAGCTGCTGCACAGATCTTGCCTTGTGCTGGAAAGGACTATAAATTGTAGCAGTTCTCAGTGTTGAATCTGCCTCTGGGTGTTGACACTGGAGCTACTCCGCCTTTGCTTTTTATGCCAGATACGATGCCAAAACATCCTGCTGTTAATGCCAGATATGAAAGCAGAAGAAGCAGTAGAAGGATGGCAGCACACTCTTACTTGAAAAAGCAAAGGCAAAACATAATTGCGCTCCACATCGCAAAAACATGATCTGATGAGTCTCTTTCACTTGCCCACACTCATAAACAAAGTTAGTGCTCAGGGTTTTTCTATACTTAGATACAAGTCCTGAGCTCTCTCAGTGGACCTCCCAGGTAGTCCATGTGGGTGCTCTACACAATACTTTAGCTTGTGCTTTTATAACCAAACAGACACTGTTTCTAAAGACGCCTATAACTTGTAAAACCAATGACAACAGTAGGGAAGTTTGTAGCAACAGCAGACAGAGAAATAAATGGTCTAGTTGTCTGTCTATTATGGACAGCACATAAGAAGCTTGTGATGCTTCCACAGGCATGGGAGGGCTGATACTCCCCAACAAGTAGAAGACATCCCTCACACATCACACTCAACCAAGACATGCACTATGTCCTCACCTTGACTGACCTCCTTTCTTACTGTTGTTGTTGCTTTCACCTTTGCATAGATACACATCTCTATACATATGTGTGTATACACACACACATACGTACGAGCAAATTCCATAGTACCAAGATCCACAAAAGCACTGGAAATCCATCATATGCACACCTAAATTGTTAGGCTAGCACCTCACAGTTTTTTGGACTAACACCCTGTCAGACAGTTCCTTGGCACATACAATGAGTTAAACATGGCACAAGGACCATTCTTAGCAGGGATATGCAGATGACTCATCTTGTGCAAGGTAAAATAGGATGGACTATGGTAATAAAGCAATCATTATTAGGGCCAGCAAATAAGCCCACGGATCCTTTGGTTTACTAGTATACAAGTAACATTTGTGCCTCACAGGGAGTCTAATCAATGTGAACTTCATGGAGCAGACATTTAAACAAATGTTTTTCACTTTTCCCGATACTAAGAGTATGAACCTTTTCTTAGTTCATCCTTCCTATGATAGAGCTCATGTCACCAGAATTTTAAATGCAGTGTTGCAAAATATTCAAGCAGGCACAGAGGCCCCATAACTACGGATATAGTATATAGCATACAGCTCTAGATACTGTGGGGTTTTTTTTCATATTTACCATATTATTCCATGGAAAGTAATGGAGTTGGGGGGGGAATTATATATATATATATATACACACACAAATATGTACACACTTTTATAATCAATCCAAATATCATTAAGAACCCATAGATTTCCACTGAATTTAAGAGTACTGCAGCAGCCCTCCAGTAAGGCTCAGTCCCTTGAGCGATAGTTATGTGAAGTTCTTTATAACATTCACGTGAGTTTAGATTTCCCAAATCCTGATAAGATGATGTCCAGATTTTCTCAAGAGGGAAATGAATGATCACATGTTTAGGGTTTCCAAGACCTTCCCTGCTTTTTAGAAACATGAGTTTGAGAATTAGAATAGCTATGCTTTTAGGCAGAGACAGCTGAACAGACCTCAGATCAAACTGCTACCATGGAGGGAAGATCTTTAAAGAGATCAGACATTACAGCAGCCATACACAAGAGCAAGTGGGTAAAATATTTCCCGTGCTAACAAAGCTTGAAGTGAATCCTTAACAAATTGCAATATTTGGTCAGTGTTAAACCTCCACAGTACCATCAAGACTGTATTGACTAAGATATTTGATAGAATTTAAGACCGTAGGTTACTGAAAACATTTGTGAGGGAAGCATGTCACAGTTCTCATTTTCATGAAGAAGTGAGGACTGAGGTAAAGTTTTTCTTTTTTGTTCCTTTTTGTTCAGTGTGAAATGCAGAGGCATTGGGAGGGGATCAAATGACCAACTGTGGCTATTATACCATGGCAACACGCACAGAAAGCACACCATGCTCTGAGCGTGGCCTTGATCAGACCCTTCCCTTTGTTGCTGCTCTCCTGAGGTGGTGAAGTGTCCTTGCTGCAGAAAGCCCAGCGGGGGCCAAGGACAGAGGCAGCTCTGACACTGCAGGTCGCTGCAGGGTGAAGTGTCGTGCCGAGCTCAGAGACCACGGCTGTCACTCAAGGAATCATTAGCAATGAAAGAGAGGCGGTGAAGCTTGTTGTGTTGTCATCACGCTGTAAGAACATTGGCTGCAGCCCAAATTAGTTTGCTTAGGAAGTGTGAATCGAAATGACATGTAATCTGAATGTTAATGAAATTTTTTTCTTGCTTTAGACTTCAGATTCCATCCAGAAAGCTGTCATCTGGAAGACATTATCTCTCTCCCTTCCTCTTGCTCTCTTCTTAGGATATGCATTTACAAATATATATGAAAAAAAACAACTATTTATTTATCTTAAAACCTGGATTTCTTAGATCTCAGTTTCCAGAACACTGTATTGTTTCCAGAAATGCCCTTGTGCTGTTAAGAATTTTTGAACCTTTTTTGTATTAATGAAAAAGGAAAGCAGTACAGAAAATGCACTGCTTTTCAATCAAGATAATTGCACAGGTTTCATAGGCAAATAAATGTCATAGCTCTAAGTGCTGTTGTACAGTGGTGCATCTGCACTGTCGCAGAGAAGGTTTCCATTTACATTACCAGAGGACTGGACTGTTTAGATGTTATTTGTGATATTCATCCATGTTAAACTCTACCGGTGAAAATCATGTTATTCTACTCAAGACAATAGAGTTATTCCAATTCAAAACCAGCCTACAGCAACGGAAATTAAAGCAAAGCCTTTAATGTAGACAGTCATCCATTTTCTGACCTAACATGCACTGCTATGCCTCATCACTTGGCAAGGTGCATAGTTAATTTTAATTTGTATCATTTTTTCTAACAGCTATTAAAGACCTCTTGGTCCACTGGATTCAGAGGTCCTCTTCTCTCCCTCATGTACTTAAAAGGCAACCAGAAAAATGAATCTCCTGTCACATGGTGCCCTCTACATACTTGTGTTCTTCATGCTATATTTCAAGAAAGTTGCTATGTTAGAAAGCAAGTAACAAGTAACGAGTAAGTATAAAAACCTCTTTCTTATCAGAATCAAAAGAGAATAAATTACTAGTCTGAGACACTTCAGATCATAAAATGGTGAGCACTACTGGTAAAACTTATACTTGAGTCAGTAAAGCATCCAAATGCCCTTTTCAAGTCAACAGACAGATAGATTCCGGCATAAAAGAGAATATGAATGTCTAAACCTAAAAAAAGTAGTCTTAGTGTCTTCAGAGAGAAGTTTCAATAAACAAATGTGCACACAGTGCTATCACTGAGACACGGTTCAACAGTTGTAAAAGAATTAGGACAAATTTTGTTTTATAAACCTACTATTAGTCCAAAAGAATTAAGTTTTTAATGAATATTAATACTCCAAGAAGTCTTGGTGGACTTTGAAGATTCTGTATTTGGGCTTTTTTTCAAATTACATATTTACCCTTTCAACAAAGTTG
The DNA here is from genome assembly GCA_013399365.1 of Pampusana beccarii. Lineage (NCBI taxonomy): Eukaryota > Metazoa > Chordata > Aves > Columbiformes > Columbidae > Pampusana > Pampusana beccarii. The sequence continues at coordinate 348,235 of VWYH01002747.1, forward strand.
GTTGTAGAAATATTTTTTTCTTCATTTGAGACAGTAGCACACTGAAGAACGAATGTAAAACAGACTGAAGTCAATCAGTACTATTCCAGTCTGGAAAGGATGTCTGTATCTGCTTAAAGTTGAGTTTCTGATTCAGTGTTATGCTTAGTCAGTGTGTACACTGTTGTATTTTCAAATATTGAATCAAGCACTTGGACTGAGATACAAAAAAAAAAAGGTTTAGGTTGCTAACTAAAATTTCAAGTGTGTTAGGTCAAAAATTTAAAACCTTAAAGTCTCAAGTTATCCTGAGAGACACCCACATTTTCATAGGCAAGTAAGGTTGCCTAAGCTGCCAGACATGCACAGCTGCCCATCTCCTCCACTTTTTAGATGGGATATATCAGAAGTTCTCTGAGCAAACCCAGTCCTACAGAAATAAAAACTGAATAAAGAGGCATCACATGAACTTCACCTAATGAACCTAGTCTGCAAATCTTTGAGCATACAGTACTATTTCTGAGAATAAAATTTCATTGTTTTGCATTTTTTTTTTTGTTTGCAATAAAACTAGTTTAACCAATTTCCTCACTCTGTTGTGACATTCGCTCATCCCAGTGCAATTATTTGTAGGAACACACTATAAAACAGAAGAATGAAATGACCAAAACAAAACATAAACACAAATGCTTTGAGGAGCTCTTTTTCAGTCTACATCATTCACTGAGGCTGTCCCCAGGACAATGTACAAACGGGTCCATCAGCACAGCAATAGGTAGCAGTAAACTTCGTTACAACTGTGCAGAAAATGCCAGACACACACTCGTGGGACAATCAGTTCATAAAAAGTCTTTAAATATGCTCTTGATGCTACCTGAGCAAGAGAGAGCATTATTAGTGAACCAGACTTTCATTAAAAAGTTCTTTCTACTGAGCACAAACTGGTATTCCTTTAGCTGTGTCTTCCTCTCCTTCCTTCGAAATATATTATTATGAGGAAAACACCTTTTGTGTTCATGCTGACAATGTATAGCTTGATAAGCTGGCATTTATTTGCTTCTGGTCTCTTAGATCAGCAGTCTTGCAGAATCTGGTCAGTCACACCAACTAGAAATGCACAACATTTGACATTCCTTTTCAGGAAAAACTGTCTTCTTATTGTTTCATACCATATTATTTATTTCTTTTTACTGTTAAAATATGATCACTGTTATTTGGGCCCTATTACTAAGGCCACGCCAGTAGTAAATCTGCGAAAACATTTCTGTCCTCTGGTACCTCCTGTGTGTGGGGAGGAGTTGTCTTCTGTTGATAAGGGCAAACACTGTTGAAAGATTCATGTACAGCTGGTTCTTTTTTGTAGCTCTTGTGCAACGTCTAGATGTAATGATATGAAGCTTAGATGTGATGATTGGATAAATTTGAAAGTGTGCCAAATTAAGAAGTAATGTATAAGGAACTGTAACTCAGCAAAGGTTCCACTCACTTAGGTCTAATTACAGCCACTTTACTGGTGTGAAAGGTAGTCTCATTATAATGTACGTGCTTAGAAGCCGGAAGAAGATGTAACGTAAAAGAGATTGGTTACTTAATTTCCATCTTCCTATAGCTCCTCAGCATGCCATTTAGACCAACCGAGGCTCCTTAACACATGAGTAGAGCTGGAGTGAGTCTTAAATAAGTGAAGAAAATCTAATTTATAACACTTTAAACACCATTTCTAAAGCAGAACCACTGTATTTAGTAGATATATAAAGACTGTGTACAGAAAATTCTATTGTAAAGTTAAATAATGATGATGTTGTTAAACAACGATGAATGTTGGGAACTTGAATAATTTCTAAGTTAGTGAATGACAGGGTTGTTTTTCATATAGGCAACCTACATGCTCATTTGTACAACCATATTGAGCAGAGAAGAGGGGGATACTGTAGCAAAGATGTTATATAGCCACACAGAGAAATTTGGCATATCCAAGTAAGTGAAGACTTGAAGTTGTACAAAAGCTACAAACATATCCTAGCTCTCATATGCTTGACTATGGACTATGAGGAAACAATGCATTTTTGTGATTATACATTAATTTCCTGGTTTTATAGTGCTAAGAGGAAACCTGAATGGGTGAAACCTCATCCCATCCCTGTCATACATCATTAATATTCTTCTGTCCTGAACTTTAAGCACTGCAAGACAGCTATGATAGAAGTCTTATTGCAAGGCACTGCCACCCAAAGTGGGTTGCTATTTAAGGGAGAGCCCAGCATGCCAAACTCTCTGTCATCTGCTTCTGCTATTGCTCTGGGCAGTCATGGCTGTTTCCATACGTTCACGAGGCCAAAGACTCATTACACAGTGTGGAGATGGCATGGCTCTCTGAAGCAGGATGTAAAACAAAGTTACCTGTTACCTCTTCTTGCTTTTCCTCAGCCTTTATGTTGCAATAACCAGAAAAAGGGAATGAGCCTTTATGGCAGAGTTTAATGGAGAGAAGTTATTTGCAGTTCATGGAATAGCTTGAAACAACCCCTATACGATTTGGCATCTGTAGAAGGTAAATCTGTACCAAAAGTAAAATGGGTCACAACTTATTCTAATGCCCTGTCACAGCATAGTTTGCATCTCCTCAGCTAATCTATCTTCACCCTAGAAAGAGGTGGTGCCCTTTACACTGCCTGATGAGAAGAAACCTAGGTGTGCACACTCCCCAAAAACCACATCTGAGCTCGGTCTGGGAGGATGATGATCGTCACAAAGTAAAGCCTTGTGAGGTGGCATCTGTGTTAAAGGCACGGATAACCAGAAAGCAAGGGTCAATGTTTCTGCTCAGTGGCTTTTTTTATTTTTAGTCAGGAGAGACTTAGTCAAAGTGTGACTGGAGAAGGAAGAAGAGGTTTGTGGTCTCCTCCCTTCTGTAGTCTCTCAGCAAATCCTGGGAACTTTAAATAGCCTGCTGTTGCTGCTGCTGCTGCTGTGGCAGTAATATGACCCCCACCTTTGAATGTTCCTATATTTAGCCATTATTTTGAAACTTTGCCAAAGCATGGTGAAAAGTGCAAACTAAAGCAATGCCGACATAAATCTCAGCAGCAGCTCACTAGAGATTCATGGTATTGTAAAACCACCACTACTTCCTTAGGCCTAAGGGGATTTCTTTTAGCAGCAAAACGCTGCACCTGTAAGATCTTCAATGAAAAGGAAGCAAGAATCATTTATGAAGAACAGTAGGCAACTTAAAAAACAACTTCTACTTGTGTATGCTATACCCACCTTTGCCAGGTACTACACAGATCCTTGACCTATGACAGCTGTCAAAGCATCTTAAAATTACAGAGCAATGCAGAACCATGAATCAATGTCAATGCATCAGCCAGCACCGTGTTGCTCTAAGTCAGCTGTCAGGAATGGTGTGTTATATGTGCATCTGGTCAAATGTTTTGCTTTTGGTTCTCCCCTTGAGCAAATCAGTAGGCAGAGTTATAAAGATTAGACTACCCAGGTCTATTGCAGGTTGTTTTAATTTATGTATACTTTTTCCAAATTCTCCACACCTTCTGGAAATTGTGTACTTTTTAGTAATCACTGCTGCTGTCTCAAACCCGCACTTATCATACACAATCATTAGAAATATGCCTATACATGATTGTTTCATAATCTATGTCAAGATAACATGAAAGGGAACGAGGGTCACATACCATGCCGTATGACCTCATGCCACTGCAGGTTTCGGTGCAGTTAGTCAGAGACACGAACCGGGAGCTGAAGGCCGGTTTACACTGGAAGGATATGACTCAGTTGCCCATAATTACCAGTTTTTATGTCGTTGCTGAGACTGTCTTGTTTGCAGAAACTGCTGATGCAGGTTAATACAACACAGGCAACAGTTGCATTTGCAGAAAAAAATACAGGGTGGAGTTCTTCAGGATCTCTGTTTTGTCTGCACAGTTACCAGTGATAACACTTGAAGCTGAACAGGCACATTTAGAAACAAGATGAGGTCCAAAACATATGATTTGTTCAAAAGCAGTTACACAAAATTTCCTAGAAGTTAATAAGAGTTTACTGAGACATCCTGATAGTTTTAGATCTGCTTTTGCAAAGGATTCAACAAGTACTAAGAGTTCAATGGAAGAGGCTGAACATCCAAACCATTTGCATATGCTATTTTAACTGCTTCCTTTTGAAAACAAACAGTATATCAGAGGTATTTGTGTCAATAATATTTCCAATCTCACTTGAAAGAAACAGCTTTTATTCATGAAATATATGTTCTTGATCTAATATTCCAAAATTAATCAGATCTGCTATAAATCCACTTAAATTAACCATTGACTGCCAAAATTTAGCCAGTGTTTTTTTCCAGTTTTCTTTTCAATATTCTAAGGAATTTGACTAAATATGACCTGTTATTTGTGCTCAGATTCAGAATAAACCTCTCCCGTATCTGAAAAGCAAAGGGTTGGGTCCAGCCTCCTCGAACGATACATCCAGTTAAATCTGAAGTGTGCAGCTAACAATTATAGAACATAGCTTCCACTTAAAGCAAAAGCACTTAATGTTGTAACTGTTCATATGGCATAGTCTGTGGTATGCAGTTTCTCTCTAGTGTTAGTTTTCTTGATAAACATCAATTTTCCAGTTCAAAGTCCATTCTCTTAGTATGAATAGCCCATCCTTTGCTGACAGTATTGAAAATAAATATGTAGAAATGCCTCAGTTTTTGTTCTCCAAAGTTATTTTAAAGCAGCAAAATTTGATTTATTAAATCAGACAATGCAAGTGCCAGCTACTTTTTTGATATTTAGGATAAAACCGAATCACAGCTGGGTGGTTTGGGGGGTCAAAATATACACACACATACCCCTGACAATTTATTACCAATTTTGCGTCTGTGTGAAAGACAAAAAATATATAAGATACCCTGAAACTTCTTAAACTTCTGTTTTCCTGTATTGTTAGAGATTGTCTTCTTCCTTCTTTGCTTACTACCAAACATACTTCTGGCATCCATGCTCATTTTTCAGCATGATGTATATGGTAGCTTCATCTGATGTCTTAAAATGTCTTTGTGCTGGATGTTTAAGAGAAGAAATCTTCTGAATGCTGGAGTCAAAGAGATGTTCGGAGACACTATCAGAATTGGGATCCAATCAACATACTGGTAATTATCCGGATGCTTTAAAAGAAAGTTTTAAGGTTGCTGAATAAACTTCCCAAAGCCCATTGGTCACTTACTTTGGGTTAGGCTACATCCTACCTAAAAGGTTGGAAAAAGGGCTTAAGGTCCTCCCAGAGTGATGGAAGCTCTCACATCACAGCAGCCACCATGTCAAAAAGCACTTGGAGTTCTGCAGGGCAGCACAGGGGAGACGGCCAACAGGTAGTTTGAGGATGGGAGAAGGAAGTCTTACATAGGTTGAACAGAGAGAAAAAATTACTTACAAGAACCAAATTAACGTCCATGCTTACATTCATTTTCATCACCAGGCATGGGTTGCACACACTTTTTCTTAGTTCTATAGGTAAGTATACCTAGGTGGCCAAATCCTTGGACTGTTATGTCTGGTAAGTGTGTCAAGTTACTGTGTTCCTTTCCTGCACTTTTCTTATGTAACCTTTCTCCTTAGTAGAGAAGGTCAAGGCTTGTTTTTGTTGCTATTGCAAATTTTCAAGGCAAATATAGCAAAATATAAATTTTAAATTTTTTGTCTTGGTTTTCTTTTCTGATGTTCCCAAAAGCCAAAAGGAAGTATCACTGATAGCTATGGTTGCTTGAGTTTCTTTTTTAAATAGTGAATTTTCTGTTGGAAATTTCCATTTAAATAAAAAAGCTGATTTAAAAAAAAGCTAATATTTTTTTTGGCCACTTGTATTTCTTTAACCTCAGTTTTGGAACCACTCAGATTAACTTGAGCATGTTAGTATCCTCAATTAAATCAGCATACACAAGTCTGCCCAAATGCAAATTTAATTCACTCTCTCTCAAAATAAAACCAAACAAACACACAATAAAAAATGATAATGTCTTGTAAAACAGACTCATAAAGCATAATAACTAGAAATGTTAACACAGGAGAAATTGAGGGAACCATTCTAAGAATCTATTCTCCTTGACAAGTGGTATTCATTTTGAAAGTCTTCTTGCTTCAATCTCCTGATTATTACACAAATATTTTATGCTCTGGTCATTTTACAAGTACATTAGCTCTTAGGAGAAGTGTAGTACTTTTATTAGTGCTCTATGAGACTGTTATAAAAAAAACCCACCTGGGAGGTTTAAATTTTATATCTTCAGCTCTACTAATTATTCTCTAAGGGATTAATTAGAGTAACTTTTTTAGCTTTCCAACAAGTTTATACTCACATTTATACAGAGTTAAGAAACAGCTTGCACTGTGATCACAGAAAAATTGTGTTTCTTTCTTTAATATATAAACCTGCTGATAAAGGTTCACAGTAGTTACTGTTGCAATAAATCTACATGCCAACATAAAGTTTTAAGAGGATACATTCACATTTCCACTTGTTTTTGTCCTCCGAGTTCTCTAGGCAGGGATAGTTACTTGTAAATAATATAAGAAAGAAGTTGAATGTAGTTAGAAGCCACCCGTGTTTGTGATATGTTCTGTGTAAGACGATACAGTTACTCAAACAGTTTGCAAAGGTATCTTGCAGTTACCTAACATTTTGCTAGTGTTTTCCCCTGGATGTTCAATCAGATCATATTTTTCAGACTACCACAGAATAGGCCTCATTAAAAAATAATCTCCGATCTTTAACCACATGACTGAAGGCCTTAGCCAAATTTCAGAAACAGTTTGTTGAGATCGGAGTGGTACATCCATATTAAACACAGAAACAGCTAACCTGTAGTCTGATATTCAGAATTCCAGGTACAAATTTGGACTCCTAGCTCAGAGTCCATATTTCCAGAGAATCTTGCTAAAAACCTGATCTCTAAAAAAAAATCATTGGCTGTTATACTCAACTGAAGCATGATAGAGATTTTAAAAGGGGAAGATAATACTAACAAAGAAAAGAGGTGCTAACATTCAGGTATCAACAGCAAAACTGCTGGAAATAGTCTTGCCTGTGCAAGGTCCTAACAGGTGCCTAGCATTAATTTGGGACTGTGCTGGTTGGCCTGGACCAGGGCCATGCTTGGAACCATTCAAACAATCAAACAGCATAAATTCTCAAGTTCATTTTTACCAGTATTTATACGGACCCTGTGAAATAACCTCCAGTCACTGGCCAATCCACTTTCTTTACTGTAAATATGAATAGTTATTTTTGAGATGGTAAACTTATTCTGCTTTTAAGAGGATTTAAAAGTGAATTTGAGTCCTCTCTTATTTTGTCTTGTTTACTAGAGAGATGATAGTCAATGTTTGTCATGAGTCAACCTTCTGCCAACTGAGGATATCAAGGCATCAACTGACAAACTAACTCCTCCAGCTTTGTTGAGAAAGCTCTCGCTATTCCTGGACTTCTTTGTCATCATAGCATCTGGTACTTTGATAGCAATCCAGTGCCCTGGCAAAGTTCATCAGTTCTTTGTTTGCCAAATGGGTGTAGCAATAATGTACAATGCAATGCTACATTTCAAAACAGGTAAAATCAATGGTAACAGAAATTTTCTTTATGTCTATCCAAATTATAATTTAACTTCGGAACCTTTTGTGTGTTCATTGAGAAATCTGGTATTCCCTGAAACTTAATAATTGTGTATCAGAACAGCTGATGAACCTGGGTATAGCTTTCAAGGATGGAGCAAATCTTGGGTAGAGGCATCCTTTATGAATATCTCCAGTCACTGAGGAGCTCACTGAGTATTCCCTATGTATCCCAGAGGATTTTCTAAAACCTTTAATCTTGAAAACTGCTTCGATCAAGATATGACATCTTAGCTAGTGATACACTCTCTGTCACAGTTAGCTTTTGATGAGCAAATTGTTTCTGAAACATCCGGAACTTCTCTAGATACGTTTATTACCCTGTACATGGAGAAAAAAATACATCTAGGTGTGCCTCCTCTTGGTGGTGAGTGTAAATAACTGATTTGTCATGGTCATTTAATTTTCACACACAGCCTGTTATAATATACAGTTTGACAATCACTTACTATACAGTGGGGAAAAAACTTTACTCCATTGTTAAGCCCATAAAACATATGACTGCATTGGTAGGATGGTGGTGCATTTAAACTAAGCAGGACCCCTAACATAACCTACTGTGTTTCTGGAGAAACACCTGATGTTTTAACCGCTCATGCTATTGGAACATTAAGATGTTTGCAGTTTTCCACACCAGGTGAAAGTCCCCTAAAAGCAATGTAACTTATGCTTACTACGTTTTTACTGCTGATTTTAGATTTTAAAGCAGGTTTTGGTGATATTTGGTCATAATGGGTAGAGATACCATATATTTTTTTTCTGGGGTTTCTTTTAAGACAAGGATCAAGGGTGTGAGATACGTAGAAGTAAAGTTCCTAGCCAAGGTAAAGTTTACTCTCTAGAGTGGTAAAAATGAGACTAAAATTAGTACTACCACCAAGGCAGTAAAAATATACTCTAGGTTTTTTTTAAACTCACAGCTTGATGTCTGTGTCCCTTTGCTGTGCAGGAGCAGCTCCAAGGCTAGGATTCAGATTCAGATGGGAATGATATGCAGACTAACTCAAGCCTTGTTCAGGGTGTCCACAAAGAAAATAGGGCTGGGAAATGCTGATTTTCAGGGAAACATCAACTGCAGGGTACTCAGTTCATATAGACCTAGACACAACCTATAGCGCGAGGCCAAGTTTATCTTGCAAACTGCCATGTAGCTTGTTCTGAGCTAGTTCACATATTTCTAGTCTTTCTGGTAAGTTAGAGGACAACTCCTCTACGAAGAGTTTTCTTCATCAAAAAATTTTACTTAACACTCTGACTCTTAAAGTGTTAAGAGTCATAACTGGCAGCTGTGACTTCAACAGCTTTATAACAGAACTCATGCACTACAGGAAGGTCTCCCCCTGATGAATCAAACACAGAGTTTTGCCTGAATGTATTGACAGGTTCTAAAACAGGATGCAAAACTCGTTTAGATAAGAGCCTTATTCAGTGGGCAGACTTCATATTCTGTGAAGTATTTCAGTATTCTTTAATAGAGTGCCAAAATGCTTTTTCCCCTATAAAAAAATCAGACACTTCAAATTATTTCCTCAGAGTTGGAGGAAACACTAGCTGTTAAACGTGAGGAGCGTGTAACATGCAATTACCTAGCTTTGAAAGGCAAGCAAAGAACATCTTTAGATTGTGGGGTTCTATTTTTATAAAACAGATTAGAATCCTTCAAAGTTTACCATACATTTGAATTATATAGTAAACAACTGCCCACTGGCAAAGCTGTGAAACCTTCAACAAAGTTTAGTTTTGTGATTTACTATAGTACACCCAGCAAACTATTGCAATTAACTCTGCCGCTACATGCAAGAGCAGCAACAAATGCCAATTTTACACTTGGCAAATCTGGAAAACCTAAAGATGATGTATTTTCTGCTTTGCTGTCTAAGAGCTTCCACTTATTGGCAGTAAGAGTCATGGTGTTTAAATTTAATTTTCTTTAATGTAATCGTTTTTTGCCTGCTATGTTTAAGGCAATTTGAATCAATATCCCATGCAAGTCATTAAGAGCCCACAGCTGTAACCATTGCAAATGCTGAATACTCTGATGGAAAAAATATTTTGCATCAAATTTCTTACTTTCACTGGCTGCAGTAACAGTATCCATTTGCTATTATTTGATTTTTTAAAGAACAAATTGTACTATATTTGATAATATTTGCATAAAGACAAATGTTTTCTCATCATGTACTGAACCACGAAGAAAAAAAAATTCTTAATTGAAAGAATAAGTGTTATTCTTTGACCTCCTATTATAAGCTACAATGTAGCGGTTTAATCAGACCTGTCAGTTCTTGCACTTTGCATTTAGTTCAAGTATCCACTCACATGACACTTCCCAGAACACGGTACATTCCTAACGCAACATCTGTGGCCGCACTTCTACTGCTTCTGGATATCTCACAAGGATTTCTCCAACATCAGTTGTGGCCAGTGAATTGCTTCGCTAAGGAAACACCGTGGCACCATGCAGTCACCTGGGAGGTCATAACCTTCTAAGAGGGCCCTGAAGCCAGTGCAGCCCTAGGCCAAAGCACAGGCTTAGAGCTGTTTTGTCTCACAACCTCACGTAAGCAACAGAAAGGGTAGAAGTTGCCCTTCCATAGGACCCAACATAGAGGAATATACAAACTCTGTGCACATTCCTTATTGACATTAGAAATTAGATAATATGTCTGAGATACCTTACATTGTGCATATTATAGAATGCTTATATAGGAGCTTTAGGGTTGATATGTGTATCTTCAACAACAAATACTTATGCTAAAGATTTATTACATTTTAGTATAGATTGTTTTTTCCAGTTATGTTTTTTCACGGTATTCAAAGAAACATTGGATTAATTAATTTGAGAATACTGATTTCCTATTAATAGAGAAGAAAAATCGTATACCTTTCCATAATTAATATATGGGGCTTTTGCATATACCAGTTCTGGTGTGCATATACTTCCTGCACTCAAAATCATAATCTGTTATTCAACAGTCAAAAGCGAGGCTATGTTCCTGCCCTGCCTCTCCCAACAGGATGAAATGTTATGCTCACCCTTCAAAGACTGTCTCCTGCCAGGACCCATGTGCTACCAAACTGGCTGAAGGCTAACTGAAGACTGGCAGATGAACATCTCCTTCCAGAGAGAAATTTTATACAAAAAAAACCCAGATTCCCAGGGTGCGCTGCTCCACTAATGTTGGGAATTCTATGGGTACCAAGGCAAATAGGTCAGGATATCACCTGACATTTTATAAAGTGGGAGGATGACATTTCCCCTTGTATTAGAGACTTGCATATTTTCCTTAAAGGAAGGGTGTGCTCTACATCATTCAGTTGCAGTGAAGCTTTTGGCTTTCAGAGGAGCCAAAGGAGGCTTCGAGAAAGAAGTGACATTCTGGTAGACCAAACGAACCAAGCCACCATTATCCAGAGGGGGAAAGCCTACCATCAGGAGAATCTGCAGCATGTTTTCCATTACTTTTCTGAATGGGTGATTTCAAATTAGCCTCGTTTAATTTAAAATTTTGGTTTGGAAAATAAATTTTCAAAGAACAAACTGTAACCTCTGCAGTATCAACACCCACCATGGCACATGAGAAACATTGACTTAAACAAAGCTGGTTTTCTTCACTCAGGACTCAAAATCCTCAGTACCAAGTACACTGATACTGTATATACATGCTTATTTTAACTGCTAAATGGGGTGGCTGGGCACACAAAAAAAACGTGGTAGTTGTCCAAGAGAAAGGGACACTACTTTTTTATTTGACTCAACAACTGTGACTTGTAAGAAAGAACCAAAGTACCAATGCCCATACTTTACACCTTAGACTTCATCAGAAATAGGATTAGAGAGGCACAGACATAGCTCCATCAGACAGGATAGAGCAAGAGAACCTTAGTTAGATGCTCAGAGGAAGAGGTAACAAAAAGCACTTCAATAAACTGTTTGTTTAAGGTCTTATATATGCTGGCTTTGTATAAAACAGTTCAAATTCATTAGTTTAATAAGTAGCCTTTAATTACAGACATGATTTTATCATCCCAGCCATCAAATTTGTTATTTCATGAATCCTGCAGAATAGATCATCTGGTCAGTGAAGACAAACACATACAATTAAAATCACTGAGTATGCAAAGTTTTGTGAAAAGGTGTTGTTAGAACTTGCATGCAGTGGAAGATTCTTTAAATTGACATATCTTTATTTACTGCTGGGAAGCAATAAAATTGTTGCATACCTCCTGGTATCTCATCTCTTGATCAATATGAGTTCCCAGTAACAAGCAATGAATTCCAACCTAATTGAAACAATTAGCCTACTACTGTTGTCAAGAAAATACACTATTATAAATCATTACATATTAAGTGTTAATTTTTTAATCTAATTTGAACTATGACTGCACACAGCCTCTCCATGACATTCACTGTTGGTCATACAAATGTTGGCTGTAAACCTACAAACCGATCAGTGTGAGTTTATATTGTCACATAGGGTCTGCACATTTATATTACACTGTTGAATCTGGTGTACAGGTAAAATGGGAACGAAGAAACACTTCAGAACTTGTTTATGGTTGGCTCCTATGACCCTTCTCTTCTCCAAGCTGAATGGTCCCAGCTGTCTCAGCTTTTCCTCATAGGAGAGATGTTCAAGTCCCTTCATCATCCTTGTGGCCCTTCATTAAAATCTCCAATATGCTCACATCCCTCTTGCACTGAGGAGCCCAGAACTGGACACAATACTCCAGGTGTGGTTTCACCAGCATTGAATAAAGGGGAAGTGTAACCTCCCTGGACCTGCTGGCAATGCTTTGCCTAATGCAGCCCAGGATGGCATTAACCTTCTTTGCAGCAAGGGTACATTGGTGGCTCATGTTCCATTTGGCTAAACCCCCACATCCCCCTCTGCCAAGCTGCTTTCCATCTGGGTGGCCCCTAGCATATATTAATGAATGGGATTGTTGTTCCTCAGGTGCAGGGCTTCGCAATTCTTGTTGGACTTCATGAAGTTCCTGGCAGCCCATTTCTCCAAACTGCAACCATTAAAAGGAATTCATTACTATGATAAACATTTTGCTCTTTGTAACTGAAATTCAACCCTTGTGTTTCTGAATCTTTTTTTTTTTTTTTTTTTTTTTCTGAAAGAAGACACAAATGTGTGGTTTTATTCTGTTTATAGGCAAGCATATATTCATTTCAATTACTTCCAGTGGGAAATAATTCAAACTACTAGTGGTGAATATAGTCTTAGCTTTGCAATTTTCATACTATAACAAAGAGGTCTCAGTTTGCAGGAGATGGCAAGCAGGAGCTTCCCACACGCACTCCAAGAAAATGATGGAAAGGACAATTAGATTTTGTTAACAAACAAATATTAAGACATAAGGTAAAATTATGCCTGAGTGCACAGAATTTATTTTTTCCAATAAAGATCTAGTAATAAAAAAGATGAAAGACTTATTAGTTGTTCTCAGTGGGAAAGTGATTTGTATTTTTTATTATACAGAACACATTGGTCTTCAGTAACACGTAGAGCAAAGTACTTGAACAGAACATAAGTGTCACGTGAATCAAAATCTAAATAGTCTGTTGGGGTTGTGTATAATAATTTTCTCATTGTTTTTTTGTAGAGCAAATATCCAAATCAAAATAAGACTACATTAATTCAACACACTTCAACTGGACTGGGACTCCAAGAGAGAGCCAAGGGAGAAGCATAATCTAGTGAAGCTGTTCAAGTCAACAAGCGTACCTCTTGATAGTTGAGGTTTTAAATTGCTTTCTCCATCCTCACCTCATTGGTGCTTATGTTATTGAGAGAAATGGCTTCAGCATGTATTCTGGTCTGATTAATTTCCATGGTACTTATAAATTCATTTCCATTGTAAATTACATTGCAAAAGTACTATCTTGAGTTAAGACAAATATCTGTGCATAAACATGCATAAATTCACCAGCACTGACTAGCCCTGGAACATGTAGCATTAATCTGCAGGTTCCTAAAGTGGCATGAAAGTAGTTCAGATGCTAGCAGATAGGAACAGTCAAAGTCTGCTACAGTAATGCATTTTTTGTTCCAGTCAAGACACAGCAATGTGAAAAGATACTAGTGACCTGATCCTTGTGGTTTAGTGTAGGCAAATTAGTGAATTCAAATTAGTGGTTTATCAGTTTCCCCACCTCCTGTTTTGTTCTAAGCATTCTGAATTAATTTCAACTAATTTAGCTAGCAATGCCAAAGGATGGAGATAAATTTGCTTGATGGACTGAGAAATCTCTAAATATGAGAGGAATTTCCAAAAATTAAACTCTAATAAAAAGTAAAAAATTTCTTCTCAAGCATCACTTTCACTTCTGCCTCAAATATGGGAAAAAAGCTAAATATAAACTATTGAGTCATAAAAAGCCTTATTTTGAATCGAAGGTAAATTATACGACACATTTTTCTGGGCAAGAAATTAAGAAATGAATGTTAAGAGAAGAGTCTCCAATACTCTTCTAAATTTCTAACTCGAATTTTCAGGAGGACTGAAACCTTTCTGGTTAGTTAGACCTTGAATAACTGTTAATTCACAGGCAGTGGTCGCTCTAGGAAAACCAGTGCAAGATCCAGTATTTCCTTGAACTGTCATGTGAGGAAAAAAAGAAAAATTAAACTTGATACTTTCCAGCTTAAATTGTTGCCTGCCTGACATTAAGGTAATTGATAAAAGAGTAGCTTAAAGTTTCAACCTTGAGCTAACTCTATTGAATGTCTAATTACTTCTGGTCTTTTTCTTGCTCTTGTAAAACCTAAATCTGAAGTTACTTTTCCCTCATCTATGAATAAAGTTACATGTTTCCTAATGTGAGATTTTTCAGTTTGCTGATGCTTAAGTTCTTACAAAGTTAAAGTGAACCTAGTTTCCAACATAGTAATGACAAAGCTAACATGATATGGACTTATCTGTCAAACCAGTCCATTTGCACGATGAATCTTTTGACCTCTATTAAGAGATCCACTATTATCTTTCTGATTTTTAACATCTTAATGTATGGAAGACAGTTCTTACACGATTTATTTAAATTGTAACACAAACAAAGCTTTTCAATTAAAAAGTTCAATTCAGAAAGCCTTAAAAAGACATGAATATTTTTCCTCCATTAAGAATAAATTTTCATCTCAAACAGCCAAACTGGAGGGGAAAATGAGGTATTTGTTAAAACTATTTGATCTGTGATTTGTTATTCTTCAGATCTAAATCATATCTAAATACTTTTGGCTTGCTTCCAAGAAGAAGTATATTGCCCACTGTGAGGTAAATTACTTATGACTTGCATAGCATTTTGAAGATGTGAAGTATTTTGTCCAGCCTAAGTTACCTCTATTCTTTCTCATTTACTCCCTGGATAAACTAAAACAAACAAACAAACAAACAGAAACACACCAAACCAAACCAAACACCTAAAACAAATAAAACCTAAAATATATATGCTATTTCTTTTTCTTTCTCTCTCTTTCTCTTTTTTCTCCCTTCTTTTTCTCTTTTTCTTTTTCTTTTTCTTTTTCTTTTTCTTTTTATTTTTNCTTTCCTTTTTTCTTTTCCTTTTCCTTCTTTTGTAATGCTTTAGAGATACCCTAAATACAAAGTAAAGAAGAATATGAATGTGCAGACCTCAGAAGTTCATCAGCCGAAGTCAAAGCCATGTTAAGGTACTTCAGGAAATGTGTGGATCAGTTAGTGCACAGTCAGAAAAGAGAAATAGGCCAGAAAACACTGAACATATAACCCAGAAGAAAACAATGAGAGATGTAGCCTTGTTTAATCTAGGAAAACAAGAGTGAGGATGTGGTAGGTTAACTTGTGCTGGCTGCCAGGTGCCCACCCAGCCACTCTTTTACTCCCCTTCCTCAGCAGTAGTGAGGGAGAAAAGAAGACGTACAACTTTGCGGATCAAGACAAGGACAGTGAGACCACTTACCAATTACCATCATTGATAAAACAGACTTGACTTTGGGAAGTTTAATTTAATTTATTGCAAATTAAAAATAGAACAGTATAGTTAGAAAAAAATCAAAATGAAGACTGCTTCCACGACCCCCACACCCTCTTCTTCCCAGACTTAACTTCACTCCTTCACTATGGTCTCCTTTATCTCCTCCCTCACTCCAGCAGCGTAGGGGGCAAGAGGCAAGAGGAATGGGAGTTGCAGTCAGTTCGTAAAATGTTGTCCCTACCGGTCCTTTCTCACACTTCTTCCCTGCTCCAGAGTGGGGTCACTCCAATGTGGATTCTTTTCATGGGCTGCAGTTCTTCAGGACACATCCACCTGCTGCGACGTAGGGTCCTTCACAAGCTAGAGTAAATATATATTCATACATGGTTCTCCATGGGCTGCCAGGGAAACACCTGGTCTTTTCTACAAGCTGTGCGGAATCTCTGCTCTGGTGTCTGGAGCACCTCTTCCCTCCCCTTCTTCACTGACCTTGATGTCTGCGTGGCTGTTTGGTTCATGCTCTTCTCATTCCTCTCTCTTGAAACTGCTACACAGTGGTTTTCACCTTTCTGAAATGTTCTATACTAATAACATTAGATATGTTACACATATATGTTATGTATTAATAACAGAGGCACCACCAGCATCATTGATGGGCTCAGCTTTGGGCAGCAGTTTTGGAGCCAGCTGGAACTGGCTTTGTCTGACATGGAAAAAGCTGATCTTTTCTCACAGAAACCATCCATGAAGTTCCCCCACCAGCAAAATTTTGCCACTTACACCAAATACAGAGGTGAAATTTTAAATTTGTCAACTCTATTAAAGTATATGGAAGTTGTTAAAAAGATAAACAGCACAAAGCTTAGGAAACCTCCTGAGCTGAAAATCCAGGTAGGCAGGGGAACTATTAGGGAAGAGTTAAGTCTACTTGCCCCAATCTCATTCTCTGACATTCTATACCTGGTCACTCTCTATTGACACACATACCTGCTCTTTAAGACAGAATACTGGCTAAAAAGGTCTGCTCAGAACCAGAACATCTCTTCTTACAGCCCTATATTCAGAAATTCATACAACCAAAATGACATTTTATTACTTTTCTCTTAGATGTCACAAATAGAATTCAACAAGATATTCTCCCTACACCATTAAAATCTAGGGATTTGAAGACAATCTTCTCCTGTATCAGACTGAAAGCTTTTCAAAGCACACAAATGGTTGTATTATAAAAGGAAGTGCTATTTTCTCAGGTCATACAACAATACATATTGTATGTATTGTACATATGTACAATATGATAAAGTATTGATGCTTCAAAATAAATGCACTAACCTAAAGATTGTTCTGTGTTCAGGGATAAAGGAAAGTGTTCCCCGTTTCAGACATTGGATTGTTACTGAAACTGGTAAAATCTTGCTGAAATGCCATGAAAGTTTAGACCAGTCAGAATTATCATCATTGTTCCAGTACATGCCCTTACACTTCTCCAAGCTGAAATTTTTAAGGAATAGAAGATTTCAAATCTCAACAGAAAAAAAATTAAGAAGATAAAATGTCTTGTACTGAGGAGGACATCTAGGCCTTCTTTATTTACATTCATAAAATGAAACACATGCTTAAAATGTTTCTCAAGTGTGTCCAGTGTCAATAGCGGCTAAAACTTCAACCACTTCCTTGGGTAAGATAAACCATTGTAATGAACAATCTAAGAACAGAGATAACTGAACACAGGACACGCTTGTACTAGGATTATGTACATTGCGCCACAGGCTAAACGCTGAAAAGTAACTTAATCTGAAACTTTACTGAAATCAGTAGGGACATACAAGAAAAATAAATTAAATATATAGATACAAATAAGTGGTTCAACATTCAGGTTTTCCACACATTTCATAAAGGAATATTTCTAAAAGGTACCTGATGGATAGGAAGGTAAAACAGCTTTCCTTCCTACCCTTCCCAAGTAACAGAATTATCGAAGAACAGGTCAAGCCTCTTTTCCTGAAGCATTTAATAACAAATGACGCTGGTATCCAACCTTGTAGTGCTACTTACCCTTTGCTTACTGCTTCTATGAAGTAACTGGTCTGTGAAGTTCTGTTCAGGGACACATAGCAGTTGGTAGCTCAATTGCAGGCAAAAGAATCTCTCCAGAATGTGTAATTGGCGTTAGACGACCACAAAAGGATTTAGAAAGTGCTTAGCTGGTGCTTGGTTGTTTTACTGGAAAAGTGACATAAATAAGACAAATATTTATTTTAATAGCAAAACACAGGATGATTATTTATTGACTGTTTAATGGTTATTAAAGAGGTAAACTCAATTGCTTAGCAACACACTTTCAAAGATCCTTCTTCTGTCTCTCTTTAGCATGTCCTTCCAAAGTGTGGTCGTGCTGTTGGCATGCAAGCAGCAAACACCAAACACCAGAGCCTTAAATTCAGTCGAATTCGAGCTCCACTTTTACATTCCACATTCTCCAAAAGAAATTGGAAGCTGAGATATAGCCACTCTCACAACTTGAAGGTTACTTATTATGCTTCCAGGAACGCTGCTGGAAGTCTTAAATCATGTTAAATTTGGTCTCTAAATAGGATTTTCGAACTTCAGAAGAAATGCATAAGCAGTGTAATGCTCTTTCTTCTTATCTTGCATCACCAGTGCTTACAATAATTTCAACAAAATAATCTCTAAAAGGCACAGATTTCATAAATTAACAACACAGTACTCATTGGAATCCATCCTTCAGATCATCTATAGGCTTTGCATTAAGAAGAGTAAAAAAAGGAGTATAAAGCAACAATGTAAAAGTTAAATCTCTGCCTGAAGCACACAGGCTGATGTGAGTATTGATACCAGACTCTGGTTTTAATGAAAAGCAATTTAAGGAAGTTCTTTATAAAGTGGATCAGCTAGGCTGCAACTGAATAACGTAGTGGGCTTTTACCGCATTATTTGCTCCTGTTGCCATCCTCTTGACTAGTGTTTCTTAGGATTTATAGGACTTTCTTGGAGGTCTTTTCCTTCAGAGTTCTGGATTTGGGGGCTTCTTTGTTTTTCTTCCTCCTCCTTTGTAAATTATTGTTGTCATGTGATGGGACCACAACTGTTTATTGTGAAAAGTCACTAATGAACAAATGACCCTGCCACCTGGAGCACTTACAGCCTCATGTTAAACTCGAGCTACATAAAAAAAAATCTTCTCAGGCTATTGATTCTCTGGCAGTGTTTGATCGTACCCTGGAGGCAGGTGACAGCTAGGCAACTGGGTTCTTACCGTTTTACCCTTGCTATTACACAAACCAAATAAATCTTCTCCAAATTAATTCACTTTTTCTCTCACTTCTCTACTATGTGACAGTTCGGTATTGAACAATCTGTATGTTGTCTCCTTCTGTGAAATTGAAACAAAATTTTTTGCAATCTGCATAACAATTTATAGAGCCTCAGTTTAGGTTTAAGACAGTGGCAGCATTTGTTGTGGCTCTACAGATTTTTGAAGCTCCACAGATTTTTGAAGCTGTCAGGTAAAAGCATGACTTCTTTAATACACAGGCTTCTTGTGTTACCCTGATTATCTCATTCTGAAAAACATTTCCACTAGCTAGAAACATGGGCAGCACCTACAACGTCAGCTCTCTTGTACTGTGACCATAAATGTAGCAAGCTGGCCTCAGAGGGAATGAAATGAGATTTTAGGGATCATGCTAGTCTAGAATATGAATATTTTGAAGAAATGCTGCAAGACTTCTTAAAAAAATATCTTTACAGCTTGACTAAAATTACATTAACCAGCCAACTTCTTCAGGATAAAAATAACCCCAGACACATACCTAATAACCACAGCAGGAAGAAAAGCAAAGGTCTGACTGGATTTGTGTACTGAGGGGTACAAACACAGAACCTGAGAATTTGGTCTTTATTTGAAAATCTCATTTAATTTAGAGTGCACAATGTCCTTTACTCTCTGATATATACCATATTGTGCACCACTGTGGTCTTAAGAGCATAGTCATCTCAAGAAAAAAGCTGCAGAAATGAATAAGCAGTGACCCCAAAAGACAGGAGAAGCCACAGGACTTGTCAAATCAGGAACTTTTGGACATTCAAGATAGGTTGTCTTGAAAGACTTCTCTTCTGATTATATGTTTTCTCCATCTCTTTCTCCACCGCCTTTCAACCTCAGTTTGACTTTGTACCTAGCCCTGTGATCTTCTAGTCATCTGAACTCCTCCACACCTTTTCTGTTCTCTTTTTATTGTTTATGCCTTCCTAATTCCCTGCTTCCAAACAACTGTGTATTTAACATGGATTTCTTGGCACCAGGAAGTATGACTTTTTTTTTTCTCAAAGCCTTTTTTCACCTTGCATCTGTCATCTTTGTTTCTATAGCTTGACATCATCCATGTCTGTTTTGCTGTCTCTTCATGAGACCATCTGAGTTTGATGACCAAACATTGGGAATGGCTTCCCTGCAAGAAACTGTTGGGTAAGTCAGGACTCCTCAATACAGGTAACAGACGGTTTTAAGTAAGCTACAAAAGAGGGTTTCAAAACTGTGGCTGATGTGGGTGGTCACAGATTATTCCAAAACAAGTTGTCACCAAATGAGGCCTCCAGGAGTGCAGCTGATCAAAAGGCAGCAGTCGTTCCTACAATTGTCAGTAGATCTGGAGAATTCTACCAAGTATACTGTGGGGGAAAAATGTGTACATCATCTCTTCTGTTCATAGTCACCATTGGAGACAGAATATGGACGTGGCCACAGCCAAAACAGTTCTTCACATGTGTAGACAATCATAACAACAATGGGATCATTCTCAGAGACTAGCAACATAGAACTTCCTAATAATAATCCTATCATATTCCACTGCTCACAACACAAATGAAACTCAGCTAGTAATTTTTTTTTTTTTAAGTTACTTAATTTTCTGTCAAAAAATATTTGGTTGGAAAATTTTGTGGAGTCCTACTTAATGGACTATAGCTAAATAAATTAAATAGACAACCAAACGATATTTAGCTGCATGGAATAAAACCATGCCTAAGTCCTTTTTTCATATTACTGTCACAGTTGGAGTATTAGAACTTGTCACCACATTTGAATTTGAGGTTATTTGGAATGACTAGGACATTCAGTATACAATGACAATTTATGACCTTCTGTCATTAGTTCTGTCTTAATATTATGTATATATTTTAATTTAGCTCTTTGAAAAGCTATTATTTAGAAAGATAATAGAAATGTTTGTAATTTCCCTTTTTTATGCACATCTGTTATGCTACTATATCATAACAGCTCTCATTTAATATAAAGTAATTTAATCTCGTAAAAGGAAAATATTCAGCTAGTAGGATACTGTGTTGCTATAAACAGACAGGTTGCTCGCATTTTTCCACTTATATTTTGAAGAGGTATCTGTCATGGGAAGCTGTGTTAAGTCTGAGATTATGGCAACCAGAGAATAGGGAAGATTTCAGTCCCATGTACTCCATTTGCCTTCTATGACTATTCAACATATCTGTCTAAGATACAAGGTTAGAGGTAGTTGAAAAATGAGAAAGTCCTGACGGGATCCTCACTACACTCAATTCTAAAAAACAATTACTACCAAAATCCTAATTCTGTTTTAGTAATTTATACTTTAAAAATTAGACTGAGTCCTACCTTTGGTCTATAGATGCCACTAACCAATACTTCACACTCAAATACTCAAGCTTTGTGCCTTGATTTATAATACTCAGGAGTCTAATATAAATCCACTGATGAACTGGTACCAAGGTTTCCAGCACTGAAGTGGAAACTCACAGACTCTTTGATTAAGTTTTGTCTTGGTTACCATAGCAAGAAACACTTATATGTTCAAATGAGGATTCAGAAATTCTGCCAGAGCATTTGAAGCAACTCAAAAGCCTGTGACTTTCCCTGAAGAGAAGCATAATGAAATGAGGACATCCTGTGAAAGCAAGAAGGCAAAATATGAGATTACTTAAGGAAAGACTATACCTTGCATTGAAGTGTCAATGAAGCAGAATTAATGTTGCTGAGCCTCCTTTACTCTGGATATCCTCTTATTTCTCATAATCACAAAGAAATCCCAACACAATACAGAAAGATTTGTAGCTCTCTCTGTTTACTATGATACACGCATATATGTGCTTGTGCGCAGAAGCATGTTATATATGTTCATACAAAAAGCCAGATTCCACATTTACTCCTGCAAATAAGTACCTATTCATTTTACTTGAATAGAATTAAGCTCAAGAATTAAGCTCAAGCTTAAGCTACCTCAGTCCAAGGCTAAGAACATATGTAAGTACTTATCACATTACTTCATAAATCTCAGTGCTTTACACCTTTTTTCCAGTTGTTAGCTGACACATTACAGAAGACACTTAGACCACTCAAACCTGAAAACATCAAAGCCATCAGCCCAATCACAGGGTAGCTAATGGTGTTAGTAAATAACCTAAGCTCATAGGTGCTCTGCAGACTCCACGAAAATGTAGCATAGTACAATAGACTTGTTGCGTAGCAATACAATGAATATTGTTGGGTATAATAGGTTTTATAGTTCTGATATATAGACAACAGCACAACCAACAGACAAACATTACAGAGGATGCATTGCATAACTATACGGTATTCTAAAATTGTCTGTCTTGGAAGAACAACAATTTAAACTCTTCTCATGTTAAGATTAAAACCACTGAAATGTGAAATGGCTGGTATAAAGTAAAAAACTATTCACTCTTTCTTCATTCCAAAAAGCAATATCCCATTGGGGTTTTTTAGGGCTGCTCACAGTCTTTTATGCGACAGTTAAGCCATTTAACTCCATGTGTGTGCACGTGTCGCTTGTTCTGACTGCATAAATGCTTTTTAATTATAAAGACAGAGAGAAAACAACACTAATGATTTATGAACAATCTCTTATTATTAGGTGGCTTGAAACTTAAATAAAACTGTCTTGACTTACACCAGCCAGGAATCTAACCCTAAACCTGAAAACTACCCCACACTTTTCCATAATGAAATTCTTCCATTGTGCCATGTAATCAGTTATACCAATTTTTTAAAAAAAATACTTTTAGGGAGAAAAGATGGAGATTTCCTGTATGACCTGAAACTGTACTTCCATTTCATTGGCAGAGGAAGAAATATCCAGATAGGGCATTTTTCAATTGAATGATTAGTAAAAACTAGTCCCTTATAACTTTGACTAGATATGAAATTACAGGCAACATGGACAGCTTCCCACAAGATGCAACACTTAAACAGATGGCATGCAAAAAGTGAAACTTCCAAGTAGTTTAAAAGACCATATAGACAAAACAGTCATCTAATATGAAATTTTTAAAAAAATCTGTTATTTGTTTATTTTTTTAATGGAGCAAACCTCACTTTTAGAAAGTATTCCTTCACGACTTCTTTAGTAGGTCAAGGTGAGGAAAATGAAAAAGTGCAAAAAGGATGTAAAAGTGTTATTAGAGGAAACAAACAAACAGAAAACCAAAAAAACACTACCAAAACCAACAGCCAACCAAAGACCCCCCCAACCAACAAAAAAATCCCTTTTATATTATTTCATTGTTTTTCTTTCCTCATTCATCCCAGCCTTCATCCCAGTCGTAACCACAGTCAGACTGATTTTTGACCACCTGTCCATGCCAAATCTGTTTTCCTCCAACAAATTTTTCTGCTTCCCCCTTCCACTCAAAGTCCAAGGTTATTCAGCTGTTGATTATTCATGAATTTCCTTTCCCATTAGGTGACACACACAGGCCCTGGTGCTCTATACCCCCTCAATAGGAGCATCTCTTAATTGCAGTATTTACCAATCTGTGTGGATGTGGTAGCTCTTAATGTGGAGTTTGAATTTCAATAAGTATTTTCACAAATGCAGACTGGAGTATCTGAACCTCTCACATTAGTCAGATAAGTCTCTTATTAAAAAAAAATATGTAATAGTATATAGTGTATACATTATAACTGAATTTGCAATTTGTTCAGACAGTGATGAATGACCAGGTCATTTAATATTCTAACAGCGTTAAAGTGATAGAACATTGTTATAATACTATGGGTAGTTGACTTTGGCTGGCTGGCAGATGCCCACCAAGCCTATAATTTTCCCATCCATTAGCAAGATGGGGGAGAAAATACAATGAAAACTTCATGGGTGAAGATAAAGACAGGGAAATCAAGTGATTTCCAGTTACCATCATGGACAAAACAGATTCCAACTGGAGAAATTAATTTAATTTATTACCAACTAATAACAGCGTAGGATAGCAAGAAATAAGAACAAATCTAAAAAAACACCTTCTCCCCAACCCTCCCTTCTTTCCAGGCTCAAATTCACTGTCTGTCACTGGCTCTGTCCCACATGGGGGAAGTTTCTGGTGTCCTCTCAGAAGCCACCCCTGCAGCCCACCCACCCCAAAAAACCTTCCCACATAAAGCCAATACAACATAGTAAATGTATCATGTTGCTGAAGTAATCAACCTCATTAACATGAGATTTCAAAATCTACACTGAAATAACACTAAGATCTATCAAAACCCAACAAAACATAAGAAATTCTCAGATATTCCTGTTTGGTGCTTTTTTTTTTCAGTAATTATCAAGGTTTTCTGAAGAGTAGAATTTGCATATCATCTCAATTATACCACACTGCGGTACAACACACATGAAACAGGCAAAGAGAACAAAGTCAACATTTTATGTCTCATGGCTTCATTTGGCTTTCATATAAATGATTTGGCTGCATGGCAGAGGTAGAGAATTGCACTTAATGAAAGTGCATCTAAGTCAGTGGAAAGATACTCATTGATTGCAATGACCTTTTCATGAGAAACTAAGTCAACTCACCAGTTGTAAGTCTGCAAAAATATTAGACTGAAAAAACATAATAGAATTTAAAATGTCTTTATTTTTTTCCCTAGCTTATCCCTTTATTAGTAATACTGATTTTTAAAATAATAGTTTAATGTAATGCACTTTAACATTCAGTAATCATTTGAAAAGCAGATGCTTCAAATCGATAACATTCACTGAGATCAAAACAACCCATTTTCTTTCATGTATACAGTATAAATTGTCATAATATTAATGTAAAAAGAAAATATTTAATTAGCATTCATTAATGAAAACATTTTGATAACAACAACAAATCTGGGCAAGCAAAGTTAGAAAACTGAACCCCGACAAAATTGTTAGTCATATTATATATGTTGCTATATTAATTAGACAGGAAGTGGGCTTGATGATTCAGGCCTTTGAGGTCAGTATGGTGACAATGAAATATCCCAAAAATAAAGATCTGGTCTATTGCAGCTGCTGGGTGGTGGTGTTTGTGTTTTATTGTTGTTGTTTTCTGGGGGTTTTGTTTGGTTTTTTGTTGGTTTCATTCGGTTTGTTTTTTTGTTTTGTTTTTTTAATATTATTTTTTTCAGAGAAAATGCTCTGCAATACCTCATGGAGTAATTACTAATGACCACAACGTAATTATAGTTCAAGCACTAACCTCTAGGGTTTCCACAGTATCCACTGCTATTTATATAAAAGTTATTCCACCACAGGAGAAGGATAACATGGCTTTCCAGTGTAAAAGGCAGCATTAACAAGACTCACATGCTCTGAAACAGAGACAAGCAGCAAAGCCATTCAGATATGCCGCTTTATAAATGTTTTCCCACTTCACATCTCAGCAACGATATACTATCAAGCAAAAATGTTTCTCTGTTTTAAAATGTCCAGAGAGAATTTAGTGCATTGGAGAGCGCTTCCTATTTTGGAGTTTGCCTGGAGATGGACTTCTAGTTTACATGAAAATTAATAGATTTAGGATACAAGTAGAATTCCATTCCATGGTACATTAATTTATTTCAAACTTTGTTTTCATTCTGATCAACAAGTCATCAAGCACAGATTTCTACCTAGAAGACATACTCCAAAGTGGATTTGGATACACATGTTTTAAATAAGTAAATAATTTTTTTTTTTTTTTTTAAAAGGCACAAACTATTCCATATCTCAGTTTTGGTTTGGTTTGGTTTCCTTAAGAGAATATGTCACTGAAATGGACATATGTCCAGAAAAACTTTTCTACCCAGCTCTGAAAATTACAATCTGGCTTTGAAAGAATATTAGCTTAAATAGGCTGATGTTATTCTGTTTTGTTTTTCATAATCTTTTGTTCTATTGCTACTTAGCAGCCCGTTTATTTCTACAAAAGTTAATAATATGTTGATTTATTTGATCTGTTTATTTACTTAGTGCTAATTAATGGCCTCCCAAATATGTGCATAGACTTCCCAAACAAAACTTGAATCCTAATTTTATTTTTCTATCAATTCCCTGGAGGTCAGATTAAATACAGCTTTCTCAGTAGAACAGAATATTTACAGGAGGATTCATGAGATGTTAATATATCTGAATCCAAGTTGAAAAACTAAAGAGTCCAGAGATCCAGTGTAAATTAGGGGTTTGATGAACAACTCATCAAAGTTAATTAAATAACAATTAACTGTCATTGACTTCCACAGGCTTTAGATCAGTTCTGTTAGTCTAGGTGTTTGATACTTCTAAATTTAGCAGACAGAACTTGTTTGCTTTTTTATTTATTTGAATTTGTACTTTACTAGACTGTACTGTATTTCTAGTACAGCTTTGGATTTTATGAGGTCTTTGGGTGTCCAAGGATCAAGGACAAGATTTCAGCCTCTTAACAACATCTGTGACAGAAGTATTTTGAATTCCAGTAATGAATGTTTTCTCCCCAAAAATAGAGTTTTCATTATAATAATGCAGAAGTGGCATATTATTAGTTTCCAACAGTTATTTAATTTTTATATATATATAAATTTTTATATATATATGCACATATTAAATGTTTTTATGCAATATATATATACACACATGTAATATATCTATTGCATTACAAGCAAATTTCTTTATGATAAAGAGATTACTTTATTTGTACTTGAACTCAAATCATACAACAATTTTAATTTTTGAACTTATTATTTTATAGAAGACTTGAGCAGTTTCAAATGTCTGTTTTTTCCTTTTCACTTGTGGTAGATACAATAATATTTTTTTTTTTATTGTGCAAATTGTTATTATACGTTACTGTATACTGTTATGTCATTATGTTATATGTTATGTCATGTTATGTCATGTTGTTATATGGTCACAGCCCAATCATCTGCATATCTCTTAAACTCAACTAAATCATTAGATTTCTGTTTGTTCTTTAGTAGTTTAAGTATAAAATATTCCATTTCAAAAGTAGTATTTGTTAGGTTAATATATAGAAAATGCCGTTTTTACTTTAGTTCCCGGGTTTAAAACCTAAAGGCTGTGTTGTACAGATGATTCATGATATCCTAAAGAAAGACTTCAGGGATACCAATAAAATCTGATTATCAGTTTGTCTTCCTTAAAAAGCAATCTTTTGTGCATCCACCTTGTGTTAATGAGTTATCTCAAAAATTCCCTAACGACTGAGTAAAATCAATCACTGTGCTCCTTTTGTTCTCCATCTGTGCTAAGTGTATGAAAACTCCAGATTTTAAAAATCAGCAGGACCTACATAATGAGACATTCTTGACAAAGAACAAGCTTATATTGTTTCAAAGACCCTTCTCAGGCAGCAGAGACTGGTAGATGCTGATTCAGAAAGAGGGTTTTATTTTAGCTTTCCCTCTTGCAAAAGCAGTCTCAACCTTATCAATACACACATTTTTGTCTTAAAACTCCAGTTGTCTCCCTCTAGATTTCCCACGTAGGCCAATAGCAGTGGGGGATATCCACTACTATTCCCATATTAAAACTGCATAGAAAGACAATTTAAGATATTTACTTCCTTCTGCTACCTGGAAGGAAAGAATGCTACCTCAGCATCCCTGCTGACTAAGAGTCTTGTTGATCACTTCATTGACCACTACCGTCAAACTAGTAAAATCTACAGTTCGAGCTAAAGCAATAGCCCATGTTCATGTAAGAGGTTGAGTTTCTAGTAGCTGGAAAGTTTGGGCACTTGAGGATCATTCATATACTAATTACACAGGAACAATACTTGGAAGGAAACTACATAAGGGCTGTCATTTTATTGTTGCATGTTTTTTTTACATAATCTTTGATTTTACTCTTGCTTTGAGAAGTATGTTGGTGAATAAGATGCAGGTAGGGAATATAATGTGTAATATCATTTAGAACCAAAGACTGTATATTTCTCTTTGGTTTTGCAGAGACAAGTACAAGGGATACCAGCTGAGACAGCTACATGTAAGAGCTACATTATAAAATAACACTACATCTCCAAAGTCAAACAATGTGATATTGTGAAATACTATAAATAAATGTATCTGCTCCCTCTTGCTTACAACACTGGAATCTTGTGGGAATTCAACAGGGAAAAAAGCTCTCCCTGAGGCCTAGACAAGCATCTGACGTAGAAGAGGACTTTTATTTCATCCCCTTTTATATAATCTGCTACTTGTACAACCACCAGTGTCTTTGCAAAGTTGTGAGCCTGTGGTCATGCAGTTGAAAGACATTGCCACAATACATCCACCAGCAGGAGAGAGCTGTCTGCACCAGTTTTAGAAAGCAGTCATGGGCACATCATACACCATGTGCCTGCGTCTCATACAGTTTCCTCTTGGACTCGCTTTATTTTGCGTGTGAAAAACTGATGCAGGCTCTTGTGGTTGCCTGTGCAGATACTAGACATGCTCAGCTATAAGGGGTTATGCAAACCTCAAAGACACAACTTGTCTCGTCTTCAGCTCAGCCTGGGTGTAAATCTCAAGATGAAAAGTACACTTAGCTAGAGAATCTATAGTCTGTAGAGACATGGAGCACAATTCTTCCATTTCCAATAGCCCCTTGGTACACCTTTGGCAATGGAGAGGCCCTAAAAGACACAGTTTGATCTCAGAAGAGGGACACAGAGGGAGAGAGAATATCAGGGGATGGAGGAAACTGCTGTAAGCAGAAGGAGGGTATATCATCAGTTAGAAAAGCCACAGTGACCTCTGGAGCACTCCAGAAACTGGAAACTACAAAAGTATTTAGTCATCTTCCCATTCTGACCACACGAATCATTGCACAAAAATTGACCCCTGCGCTGCTGGAAACATCAGCAATCTAATTGCAATATAAGCAAAATAATGCTTCCTTGCTTTCTAAAATAGCGAGATGTGGCTGTGCTCTGCAAGCCTTGTGAAACACACACGGCTGAGGAATGAGGACTACTTAGACTCCTGCCACTGCCTTGAATCACATCACCTCAGAAGCCAAAGCTTGAATTCTGGGTCCCCAGTTATTCTCAGTTTGTCATAAGAAAATCAACATGCAGCTACAATGGACTTATTTGGGTAAAACACTTGAATGTTTGAGCAGAGACGCGCTCACAAATTCAACTGATACATGTACTAAAATGTTCATATATAGCAGTGATGGGTTTTCACAGCTTCATTCAATGGTATCTATAAACCCTGGACCTCTGACCTATGCTAAGGCTCACATTCCTGAGATTAAATCCAAGGAGGAATTGTAACAACTTTTATTCCAAAATTTGATTTTCTGAAATGATTACATTACTCTTCTTCACACAATCTGGAATCTCAGCCTGATGCATCAGAAGTGTTAAGCAATGACAGCTGCAAATCAGACTCCCATAATCAATGAATTTCTATCTCAATTAATGAAACAAGCCTTTTTCAACTTCCATTCCTGAAATTCATGCTTTCTTCCTCCCAAAATGAATGTCCGAAATACCTCCCTAGAAAACAAAATCTCTAAATCTTGCAAAATTACAATAATTTATTTCCCTTATCCTTCCCACCCCAATTTGGGCCAAAATAAATCAATCACAGGTGTGGAATGAAAGTTCAAAAGTGACAGACTGAGTAATTCCACCTTTTTAAAATCAAAATTACACATTTAGAAACCATAATTTGTCACAAGCTGGCATTTAGGAAAAATAAACACTAGTAAAATACAAACCGCAACTTTTTTCCCCCTAGCATTTTTTTATTTAATCAGAATTTTATATTTCATTTTAAAATGCTGGAAATGTTTTCATTCTGTCTATTATTCAGAAATACCCATGCATATGTCCATGTGTGTGTTGCCAACCAGAATGTTTCTCACTTAACGTGGTTGTATGAATGTCCCTATGACTTCCGTCATTACACTCATGCTTAACTTTCCTTTCCAGCCAGTTTCAAATCAGTTTCTGTAGCATGTGGAAACCACGCTCCGTGATAAGAGACTTCATGTATTGCCTGTTCTTCACATAAGTTTGTAAAAAAATTAGTAAATAAGGAATAGCAATTTTACAGGGGTCATATACTTTATCATCTAAATTATTCACTTACAGTAGCACAGTACACACAGGGCAATGTGTGATTACCTGTAATTCTGGGGGTTTTTAGACCTTTGAAGGCACTGTTTTCAACACCAGAGATTTAATCAATAGTTTTTTGTGTGTGCGTGGGTTTTTTTTGTTGTTGTTTTTTTGTTTTGTTGTGTTTTTTTAAATAAAAATACTTTCTCAACCAATAAGTTTTTGAGCAGTTGATGGAAGAAACATGTGGAAGTGTGTGTGACTGTGTGCCTTGTGAGTGTGCAACACTGATTAATACACCAGTTACCTGTAGAGCATGCTTTGGTTACAATGTCTCACAGTAAATTGCAGCAAAATCACCATAATCCAGTGCCCTCGACCACTGGGAAAAGCTTTTGAAAGAAAGGAAGATTCGCGAATTAAAAAAAGGCATTCACCATGCATTCCTAAGAATAAGAATGATATATATGTACCAAGGCTTACTAATGACTGTGGCTTATATTGAGAGGTTGGTATCAGCTAGATAAATCATCTGCATTCCATTTTATCAAGGCTTTCAAATGTAATTGATATCATCCATCTAGACCACACAGGTCTATACTTCAGGTAAAAATCAAAACAAAGCTGTGTAGTGTAGTTTGTTAGCACTGTAAAGACAGTTTATTGTTAAGGTTAAGATAAGCCACTGCATTTAAATCCATTTATAGTCACCTTCGGTAAGTATGCCTGGATTCTTTTCTACTTTCCAGGTCAAAGTCACAAAGGCTGTCACAGGAAGGTGTAAATTACACTTCTTTGCATCAGCAAATCCCTTTGCATAAGGGATGGAGTACATTTCAGCTGAAAACAGAGAGCTATTTCACTGCTACCTTCTCTCATGATTTCCACTGCAGAATAGAAGAGTGGGCAATTTAATTTTGATAAAGCTGTCAGCGGAAGTCATTGAAGAATCACAGACCTTGACCACACGACTTCTATGCCAGAATTGCCTACTTTTAAAAGCTTGTACTAGCCCTTCATGCCAAGTAACAAAGAGAACTATAAAAGGAGATTGCAGCTAGTTTGTGATCTCATTCCCTCTAAGAATGGCAATTAAAATAGCTTCCATTTGCTTCCTGTGGAAGAGAATCAGTAAAGGGAGAAGAGTACTCTATGAATCCAGCTATTTAACTGCTCTCATGGAACCAAGCCAACCAGTTTGCACATGTAGTAATAATAATAATTAAAAAATCTGTCTCTGAAGGCCTATCTAGGTTCAATTCTCCCGGTATTCACAACAATGTAAATTTATTCTCTGCTCTGCCATCTTAATTTTTGGCATACTATTCCCTACCCCCACACGGTCACTGTCTGTGGAGCTATACCCAGTATACCCAATGTAGCAACACAGAATCAGGCTTCCTGATGCTTCAAAAGGTCAACATAGCTTAAATTTAACCTATATTGTTACAACAGAAAGAAAGAGCTTCTTTAAACCACCCAGAGGTAGTCAAGACACATAAAATGATTGCTTGGGAAAAGAGAAGGATCTCAGCTCTAGATCCATCCCTCAGAGCCTTCTAATAAAACAGAAAGTCCCTAGCTGAGTTTCCATGTGCACACTGGCATGCTTCAGAAAACCTGGACAGAGGCCCAAACACAGTTTACAGTCCTTCTTTCACAATTACAGCTGGTCAAGGAGGTTGACTTATGTCTGCTATTTATACCTTATGCCCCATGGCTTCTTGTTAGAGAGCGGGCTGTGCTGCAAGCCAGGTGATTGATTGAGAGTTAATGGTTCCATTGTCTGCAGTAATGCGGGAAGTACAATTCTCATGCATTAAATTGAACAGGAACTTTATCACTCAGGCTCTGTGCTTTTAAGTGGTGCTGTCACTAACACCCCTGAAAGGAACAGTGACCAGGACTGGAGGCGCTAGGATGAGTCTTCTGATATCCATGTTATTAATACTTCTGTTAACTCCTCAGTTACAAAAGTTATGGAACAGGGCTCTTCAGAGTTGTTATGATGAACACATTAGGACAGACAAAAGAAGGCCAAATTTTCACCTTGCCTACAGTACTGTCTTGGGTTGTTTTTTTTTTTGTTCACCACTGCTATTAAGTGCTTACAATCAGTTACTGAAACTGTTACCACTATTTTAACTACTTTTATGCAATGCAAGTGTTGTCTTTTCTCCTCCTGCTTTACCAGGCCTACAACACTGGACTTCCTCCATGATACTCCCCCTAACTGAAGTGACCCACCAGAGAGAGTGGCTTAAAATTCAGACATGTCCACTGAAGAGAAGGAGCACCCACCACTCTTCCTAGACCAATTTCAGTTCTGCCCTTAAAGAATTTTAATTTCACTGTCATCCTTCTGCATCTGCCTTCAAAATCATTAAAAAACAACGTCTTCTGGATTCTACAGTGTGTGTTAGGAACAAATGAGCTGCTGGAAGCTGGATGTTAACATTGACTTCCACCTGCCTGCAGCTATGGAACTACTCCCATTGGGACAATATTACAGCCACTCACATGGGACCTGATGTGATGCCTCCAAGAGTCTGGAAATGTCACTAGCTGTAACCTCAGGTGTATGAAACTACCCATCTGTCCTACCAAGGGTGTGCTGTGGTGAAAAAGGCAAAAAGCCTCAGCACTCTACGTTTTATTGCTCTATGCTGAGACCTGGGATTCACAAAATTTCCCTGTGACCTTAGAAAATCCATAGATTTGTGCAGATACATGCCACATCATCGTATTTTTTCGAATGTTTAACTCACTAAGATGTAAAACTTACTACAACCCTATATATGAATAGGATTTAAGTTCTAATGCTAGTTTCACATTTTTGATGAAAACAAAGTCAGTAAACTACTGTACACCAGAGTCTTTCTCAAACCGATCTTCAGTGTTATTACATTCTCCCTTAGGCTTCTTCTCTATAAGACTGTAAGGGTTTTGAAGACCAAGCCCTAGAGAATTAATTCACTGGCTAAACAGGAGGGAGGGGAAGGGAGGAAGGGAGGAAGGGAAGGAGGAAGGGAGGAAGAGAAGGAGGAAGGGAGGGAGGAAGGGAGGAAGGGAGGAAGGGAGGAAAAGCTTCCAAGTGAGCTACTATTGACTTCCAAGAGGACACAGTACATTGAGTTTGGAACCTTCACTGGGAAATTTTTTCAGCAGACAACTCCTAGGAAAGACACAGTAAACATATAGAATCGGGATGATTAAGTAGTTTCACCCTAATTTTGCCAAGAAGTCCTGGATATTTTCTTCCCAGGACTTTTGGGACAGAAATCTGCGGTCCAGCACTATGTAGAGTGTTGGATTTGCACCCGAAACTTGCTGTGTGTGCGCTGGCTGCCTGTGAGTTGAGGCACAGCAGAGGTGTTAGATCCAGCCTGCATTCCCCACAGAAACATCCAAAGTTTTCCATTTCTGCCCAGAAACAAGTTTCAGACAGGCAGAGGGGACACGTTCAGTGAAAACTACCTGTGTGATATTCATAGTAAATATCAGTATTACCATTTGGATTCCACTTTTATGTGCCCATCAGAATTTAACATAGAATTTTATCTCCCACTATGAAGAAAGGCAGTTCTAAAATGACTCTATGATTCTATAATGTGCAGTTGTATGTGGCATAATAAAAGCTGAACCAAAGCCCCCACTGTTGGCACTACCAGCACAACCACATAACAGAAAATATAACTTTTTGTAGCTATTTTCATTTCATTGTAGCAATTGCAGCTACATTGTAGCATTGTAGCCACTTTTCATTGTATCAATTTTCATACAATGCTGGATGGAAGTGATATCTGAATAAAAACCACAGGACCGGATCCTTTGTACATAAATTATAATGTTTTCAGGGTGCTAATCTTAAAAACATATACTTCTGGAGAAGTTGCTGACACAGATTCCCTCAAACAGTGTGTTTCACATACTAATTTGAAACAGACATCATAAATGTTCATTAAACATAATGACAATGGTTGTGCCTTTCATAAAGGTGTAAATGGCAGCACACCATATAGGAAAACAAAAAGAAAAAAAAAGAAAAAGAAACTGTCCCAGTTACAAATTTTCAGTCATCATCAGTGGAAGAAAATCAAGCCCTTACTATATATGCATATGTCCATCAAAAGAAGAACTTGCAAGGGACTAAAATAGATGAGAAGGTAGTAAAATAAACCATGCTAATGATATGTTCTACAAACTTCTTAACTTTTCTCTAAGTATTATTTATCTTTGTAACTTTATCTGTAATGTTTGAGATACTGTCTATATTCTTCTTTCTAAGGATTCTTAGATTAAAGATGTTCACTTTACAGAAAAAATATCACTGGAAGCAGCCTGAGATCTACTTGAAATATGCATAATTCTATAGGATTTCAAAATCTGGAATAGTTTATTGAAATAGATACTGATTTTCTTGGTTGAACCTCTATCATTTATAAGGTTTTGATTTATAACTTACGTAGACAGAAGGAAGGTTGTAGGAGAAATTACAAAAGCTCTCTTTTTGGACCCACTTATCCTGATAAAAAAAGTTAATTGAGAGGTTTCTTTAACCATGGTCCACTATTAAAATAACAGTTAGGAATTTAAGAATGTGGAAGCTTTTAGTTCATGTTCAGTGATAACATTATAAATGTTAAATTCCCAGAGCAACAATATTTCCTTTCACAAATCTGATGGTCTGCTGCTGCTTTAGGATGATATGCACGTATATGCTTAATGAGTTCTCTCTGAGTGCTCATTCTGCTCCACCATTCAGAACTGCCAGGAAGGTAAGAGAACTTCAGTTCCGGCCTATCATTTCTGTAGTTCCCAAATAAAGCAAATAAAGCTGTGAAAGACTTTCTTTTCCTTAACAGTAGCTTACTTTTAAAAGTTAGAATAGAGACTTGCCTCTTGGCAGTGCTAGTAATGTTAGGACATCACCTTAGCATAACAACTTTAATTATACAACCATGACCCTTCACCCCAATTATGTTAAGTCTTGGTTTATTTATTACTAGTGCCTGGTGCACTTTCAGTAATGGGCTTGTTACTTTTCCCTTGCACTTTTTCTAACAAAATATTTTATACTCCACATATATTACCATTAACAGTCCCTTGATTAAGGTTCTTTCTCTTTGACAAGTCTAAATGCAATTAAAGTGCAGGGCAGTCCTGAGAGAGCTATTTCTTATTTGGCTTTTATTTGTCCATCATGGGTTTTCCTTCTCTCTTGGCTTTATGATGTCACTGTGAGGAAAAGCAGACTTAAAATTATCTTACAAAGACCTACAGCTTGCTGAGTTACAGTCATTTAATGTGGTATCAAATGACAAGCTTAACCCAAGACAGAAGAAGCTGAATATATTTTGCAACATAAACTAGCAAACATTGATTACAGATTTAAAACAAAACAAATACAACAAACCAAAACACAACACAACACCTTTTCTCAAAACACTTATCTTCATCTATTCACTAAGCCTAAACATAATTTCCCTATCTCAAATATTACACTGACTTACTGCACTGACTTTAATTATGGCACCTTCAGTATAATTGCTGACTGTATTTATTCCTGAGTTATGGGAAGGCACTGGATGAGCTCAGACCTAGAGAGCATTTACTTACTCCTTACCCTTCTGCCACAGACGAGCGGAATGCACCTCACCCAAAAGAGAGAAGCAGCAATATATTTTATTGAGGTAAAATAATAATTTGACAGAGTTTAATGAATTTGATGGAATTTAACAAAGTTAACAGTGGTTCAACAAGGTTCAACAAGTTTGATGGCATGGTTCACCTTAATTACTTGAGTTAGCCTTGAGTTAGAATGTTTCACATACAGACTGCAGATGCAAAGGGTAAGGAAACCCTTCTGTTGAGTAATGTTTCGTTAGTATCAATTTAGCTTGCAATCAAAGTTACCAACACAAAATCAAAGTTACTAGACTACAAGGTTATACACAAAATCAGTAGTTTAACAAAGATCAACCATTGGTAAAAGTCTCTCTGCCTGGAGGAGCAACCTTGAGAGGAGCCCCAGCTCAAGGGGAGGTCACTGCTGTACAGCCATGCTGCCCAGCAGGGAGAACTCCAAGAAGGTTCACCTAAGATGTCATATTTATGGAACTCAAGACATAGCAAGGATCAATATCAAGGATATTTTTGCTATAACATTTCTCATCTTGTCTGGAGATGCCATTCAATCTCAGAGTACAAGAGAGAGAGAACGTACCTGCTTTCCCATACCATAGGCACAATTCACAAGATCAATCACTGTTTAATGAGGCCCTATTCCTATCATCCTACAATGTGCAGGTAAACCTACACATGGGGCTTGTTTATCTCAGGGGGATTTTCCACAGGCATAGCAATCCACTGCTGAGCTCTAAGTAAGGATAGTCAGTTCCTAGATCGCAGCTAATCTAATGTCTGTGCCTACATGTGTCAGACCAAAGGCACAGGCAATCCAGTAACTCTAAACAGAGAGACCTTTTACCGGATCATCTAAGATGACTCTATTTTATGCAAACATCACTGATTACAAAGGCAGAAAAAGAATAATGCCCTGAAGTTATGAAATTGCAGACACAGTTAACAGTTAACATAATTTTTTTTGGCACCAAGTTTAATTCAAAAGGATTAAATAAGTGTATTCATAGATTTTTAAACCAATCAAATCTAGAAGGCACTTCCTGCATTAATTTTCCAGCTAACTTAATTATACAGCCCCAGGCTCTGGCTTGTGATCAATTAACAGAGCTGTAAAAATCTGGAGCCCAAGTCTACCACATATTAATCACCACATCTGATGTAAGGAAATGGGCCTTTATTGTGGTTTCTGGATTTGAAATCAAACCAGTAACCACAGCTGATGTAGCTGTACCCTACTTTAAAAAAAAAAAAAAAAAAAAAAGTTTTTTTTTTTAATTAGTATTTCTCATGAGTTAGTGTGTGGGAATGATAGATTTTGTATGTGAAACAGGTCTGAGTAATATTTAAAGCAGAATAATACGTTCATTGTAAACTACTGAGCAAAACCATGCATATATGCATATTTGGATGAAAACAGTTCCCTAGTGCTGCCCACCACATAGTATTTTCTGTCTGATACTGCAGCTACTTAATAGTTTTCCTCTTCATCACGCAAAATCTGTCTAATTTGTGCTCCCCAGAAAATTAAATCATAACTGAATGATGAGCAACTTAGCCATGGCTTACCAATTTGCACATGCATTCCCTTTCCACCCCACAGACATCTTGAATTCAACGGTGTTTTGCTAGGACAGCGCAGCATGCAATTCTTATTCAGATTTATTTCTCTGTCTTAGCAAGAGAAGAAACATACAAATATAAAAACAGAATCTTCAGTGAGTCACCCAACAGCTGATGCAGTCCTATGAGTTCACTGTAAATTCAGGTGGGTTACGGCTTGTTCAGAAGGAACATGCTACCACTAAGGTTCAGATTGACTCTCTGTAAATAGACAGCAAAAGCATAATGGACAACAAAAGTACAAACAGTTTCAATAACGTTTATGGACAAAAAAAAAAAAAGCACATCTATGTTGGCCAAACTTTTCTGTGGTCAAGCTAATGCATACTGTGAATATGTAACAGCTTAACAGCAAGTAACCAAAGAAGAAAATCTCTGGAAACAAGAGTTCCAATTATAAGGAAGATTGTTAAAATTTCCATCAGGAGAATATTTTCGAAGTGCTATCTTCAAGGCCTGACTGACAAAACAGCAGTGCCAGTTCAACCACTGTTACCCAAAAGCCCTTTGGAAAATCAACCAGGAGGCCTCTGAGCAGTGGATCAGGCTCATCATTTGCATACATCTAAATGCTGTGTTGAACTGGTGCCACAGACACCCTGTAGGGACCAAAGATCAACCATTATATTAGAATATGCTGCTATAGTACAGCTTTTCCTGATTTACTTTGTTAAGGTTGCTTTGAAATATCTTGTGCCTTTCAGGAAAGTGAAGGAGAGTTATAATTATATCTGACAGCCAGAAAACAAAATATTAAGCTATATACTAACTCAATTTTATTTCTAATCTCTCTAGCATTAACCATACACATTCACAAAAGGCTCATCCCCCTTCCACCTTTGCAGATAATGTCATTCAGGTAACAGTATCTGTGTCAACTATAGCACAATCAATATCTTTTCACCAAAGCAGAGTCATTTTTACATTTTGAGGTCTAACAGTAGTTTCCTGCATATGCTCTGCTCACAAAGACAGACATCTAGGCCAGGCATTAGAATCCCTTCTCCCTTTTTTACAATAAAATCATTATATAGTAACTGTCATTATACTGCCCTTTCTGCTTATCTGCCCCATGCATTAAAACCCATACCCTCATCTCATATCCCATCTCAGTTATAGGGATTTCCAGGCAACACGTATACCAGGAATGCCTCCTTAAGGATTTGGCACTAAAACAGGGACTACTTCTTAAATTCCTCAGAGCTAGACACCTTTATATTTAATTTTCCTTACTCTTTTTTCAGAAGGCGTGAAAAAGTTGAATCCTATACGTTAAGCAACTACAATATATTAGGAGAATAACTGGAGGCATAGACTGAAGATAAAAATCTTTAAAAAGCCATGGTTTGGTTGTTTTCCAAACAACTGGTAGAATGCGTGAATTCCATGTGTTCCTGGGATGGCTGGAGGTTTATATCTGAGAGACCTCTTGTTAAATTAATCTTAAAGTTACATAGTTAATATACCTTATTATACTCCAGTAGGGCACAGAGGATTTTAAGAAAACCTCTAGTGAACACGTTTTAGAGCAATTCTGTGTTTAAATAGGAATGATTGCTTAGGAATAATAATGCTAGTTTTCAGATATATGACATTTGAAAGCAATGCTTTTTCGATAAATAAAGACCTCAAGCACATCAACTCAAATGTTTGGGTTTGTTTTTATTTGTTTGGTCTTTTGCGTGTGTGTGGGGGGGTGGTTTGTGTTTTGGTTTAGTTTGGGTTTTTTTGTGTTTATTTTTTTGTAGGGTTTTTTTGTTGTTTGTTTTTGTTTTTGTTTGTAGGGGTTTTTTTTGTGGTTTTGTGGGGCCTCAGGGNGTTTTTTTTTTTTTTTTTTTTTTTTTTTTTGAGAGGGAAGAAGTAATATGCTATGGATCTCATATGACTCTAATAATTATGACATGGCCTCTTCCCCAGTAAATATATTAATACAGCTTTAAAGCAAAAGCATTTTGACAAAACTCCCTTTAAACTGTCTAGAAAGTCTTAAAGGTACATAGACAACTGAAAATTATGAGGAGGGACACCTAAGGAGTCCCAAACCACTATTTCCAGTGCTGAGGAACATGGCCTAACCATTGGACTTGAAACAATGAGGTGTGAGGACACACTTCACCATCCCTACCAGTGATAGACACTGTGCGAAAAGGACAGAAAACTTACAGGAGTTTTGCCCAATTCATATAAGAAGAATGCTCTTAGGAGCTCGTAGAAGAGACAGTGGATCTGGGAGTCATAGATTTCGGGGTCTAGCCCAAGAACTGCTACAAGTCTTGCTTCTGCATAATAGCTATGGCAATTTTCTTGGAGGTGAGAGTCTGATGTCCTTCTGAAAGACACATTTCACAGGTGAGCATTCAAACCAAAAGATCATTATAAACTGGTAAGTTTACAACCATTGGACATTACTACTACCATTATACTTTAGAGTGTATTAGTCACCCAATAGGACAATTCAGCACCCTAAATTATATGAAGGTTTTAGGATGTGATTTTCAGCTTCATAGGCACAGTGAAGAGCATAAACCTTGGGAGAAAAGTGGATTGCAGATACACTTTGGTATTCACCACTTAATGGCTTACATGTTCAACCCCATTTAGTGCCAGCTGTTGTGAATTCAATTCCTTGGCACGTTGCTAACCTATACCTTGCTCAGGGCCTATAAACACCTAGCTGGGATTATGAATTCAACACCACAAGGCAGACAGGCCAAAATTCAGCTGAATTCTTTTGGCAAGAATAGCTCTTGGTAAATGTTTTCTTCATTCCAGTTTACATCTCCTGACTAAGAAGGGTGGATTTCCCAAATTAGGGCTCAGAACGAAATACTAGAGTTTGACCTGAAATCAGAGATTTCTGCTGTTTCAGCTTCAGAGATCTCTCTGCCATTTCAGATAACAACATGTGATACAGCCAGTAAAATAGAAGGAAACCTTTTTTCCTGAATTTTGTCAAAGATGTGAGAGGAAAAACAACTGATAAGGACAGCCATCCTGAATCTACTATCCCACAAACCCAAGTATTCAAGCCATTCTCATGCTTAATTTCTCTCCCTGTGACCCCTTCTCCACAACTTTGTTCTTCCACCTATTCTTCATTATCAATCTTCATGCTGCCTTTTCTCCACAAAAACAGAACTTGCTTTTCTAGTCCATATCTTTGTTCCCAAACCACTAAACCCATCAAATACCTACATATGTACTTCATTTCTTTTTGAAACAACCTAAGCAATTTCTGAATTACCTTCTTTACTCAGATTATACTTTTCCCCAAAATTAATCCCTGGTTCAACTTACAGCAGAAGAAAATTTTAAATGCATGCCTAAGGAAAACTCAGGTTTCCGCCAAAGACGACTTTCAAGCTAAATTGCTTGGGTGGCACACATGGTCAGCGGTCACAGCACATCCTCCCAGAGCCCACTCACTTCCCCTCCCTCCAGCTGCATTAACACTAGATGTCAAGACAATCTCTTGGCTGATGAGTGCAGATGAGCATCACACGCCATCTCATGTGAGTGTTTGGCTTCAATCAATCCAGAGACCACACTCCCTTTTGATGTTTCTTTTCAATTGTTTCTTTTTTGTGTGTTAGCTGGAGCTATGCACTAAATCAGTTAAAGCATAACTGTTTAAAACTACAAGGGAGGTTGCGACCTGAACTACCATGTCTGTACAAAACATAAAAAATTAGAGTAATCATTAACTTTAAAACATACTGGGAGCCTATGACTCAAGATTCTTTGGTCTAAAGAAGCCCCAAGGTAAACCATGAAGGCAAAGAAGGTAAGTACATGGATTTTGCAACACTTAGAAACATTAATCTTTAAAAAGAAAAAAGTGAATTAAACTTAAACTATGAAAGAGCTTGTAGTCTTCTGTAATAAACACACTAAAACCATATGGACAGAGCTTCTCATTTTAGGAGCACTAATATTACATACAAATATTTTTTGAAGTATTGCTATTTGGTAATATAAATCTATCACTAAGAAAAAAAAATCCTTTGTTACATATTTTTTTCATTATTTATTCAAATGTGGATGGCATCATCCCTGTGTTAGTGTCAGTTCAGAAACACAGGAAAAAGACACATCAAAGATCTTACAGTGTTCAATCTGATCAGTGCTGCTGCTAGTGCAGGCCAGCTCTCCTCTATAGACTCTTCACTTCCAAGCAGGGATGTCAACATGTAGGTACAATCCTATACTCTGTTAAGTCTTTGTGTTCTTTAATGTGGTTGAACGTCATTATTCACAGCAAACTTTTGATGGAGGTACTTTTTCTTCATCCCACAAAATTTCAATTAACATTTTGTCAACATTTACATTTATGAGTTTCTATTTTCACTTCCTCGGTTTTGTTCTTCAAGAAAACATCAGATCTTCCCACCAGTCATACAAGGCTAAGAATCATAGAATCAGAGTATCATAGAACGGCTTGTGTTGGAAGGGACCTTAAAGATCATCTACTTCCAACACCCCTGTCATAAGCAGGGACACCTTCCACTACACCAGGTTGCTCAAAGCCTCATCCAACTTGACCTTGAACACTTCCAGGCATGGGGCACCTACAGCTTCTCTGGGCAGCCTGTTCCAGTGCCTCACCACCCTCACGGGGAAGAATTGCTTCCTTATATCTAAGCTAGACCTACCCTCTTCCAGGTTAAAGCCATTACCCCTTGTCCTATTACCACATGCCCTTGTCAAAAAGCCTCTGTCCAGCTTTCTTGTCAGCCTCCTGGGAGCCTTTTCTTTTCTAAGCTGAACAACCCCAACCCTCTTGGCCTGTCTTCATAAGAGAAGTGCTCCAGACATCTGATTACCTTCATGGCCCTCCTCTGGACTCACTCCAACAGGTCCACGTCCTTCTTGTCTTGGGAACTCCAGAGCTATACACAGTACTGCAGGTGGGGTCTCACGAAAGCAGAGTAGAGGGGCAGAATCACCTCCCTCCACCTGCTGGTCACGCTTCTTTTGATGCAACCCAGGCTACAGTTGGCTTTGGGCTGCAAGCGCACATTGCTGGCTCATGTTGAGCTTCTCATCAACCAGCATCCCTGGGTCCTTCTCCTCAGGGCTTCTCTCAATTCATTTTCTGCCCAGCCTGTATTTGTGCATGGTATTGCCCCAAACCATGAACAGGAACATTGCCACCATGTAAATACAGCAGCAAAAATACCATTAACACTGCTGACTTTTCCTGTGGACATCCAGGATCTTCCAGGCTGTAGAGTACATAACATGAAGAAATATTTTTCTATCTCAGTGTATTCCCAAAGTGGTAGAAATTAAAATAGCTTGTGTGGCTATGAATCTGTCATCTTTTAAGTTTAAGGCACCTGACTTGCTGACCCCAGTAATATTCATTTAATCTAGTTGATCGTATTATACATGCAAATTTCACATACCTTAGCTGTACGTTAATTTCTTGTCCTGTTATCTTTCCTGTGATGCTTTTCAGCTGAGATCAAAAAGTTGTGAGATCTTAGCAGACGCCTGGTGATGATAACGAAGAATGGAGGACAAGAAATCACTCTGAGTGTATGAAATCTGAAATAGAAGAAGTATTAAAAACGTGTTGAAGACCTAATGCACTTTATTTTTTTTTAAAGAAAACTGGCATGAGTTTGTTGCATTCAATTATCAGACTTCAATGCATTGCACTCAGTTGGCAAGACAATATGCTTTCAGGTCTAAATGTTGTAAAATGAATTTGTTTGACCCAAATACATGCTTTGGGATCAAGTAGAATTAATGCAAAAAAAAAAAAAAACTATTAACACCCCTTAAAAAAAAAAAAAAAAAAAAAAAAAAAAAAAAAAAAAAAAAAAAAAAAAAAATCTAATAGCTACACATAAAAAAAAAAAAAAAGGAAAGAAAGAAAAGAAAAAGAAAAAGAAAATGACCCAAGCAATGGGCCTAGAATAAGACTTCAACAGAAAACATAGTGAGCAATCTTACAAATCAATCCAAGCAGCACTTTTTCCTTTCTTGGAAAGCATAGAATGGCTTATGAATATAATACATCCCTATTTCCAGAGATTTCATGCTGAGAAAGTGGGACTGTTTCATTTTGGTTTGTTTTTAACAGTACTTATGCAAGCTCCACCAAATGCTTTGAACATTGAAAAGTAAAATTGTATTCATAGTACAGTAAATGTGAATACGTTTTGTACAAAGGTACTATTTTTAAAAAAATAGGTTAAAATTAGCATCATTCTGTGAGTAATAAATTTAGTTTTCAGATGAATTATCTTTCATTATACTTGTTCTGCTTCATGACAACACAGAAAAAGCTTTATTTCAGCATAAAGGAAAAGGACTTTCTTTTGAGCTCAGCAGGAGTAACTCTGTAAAGGACCATTTGAAGGATTTTTAACAAAGAGTTGTTTCCTTTTTTCTTCCAAGTTTTTCTTTGTTTTTATTATACATGTATACGTATGTACATACTCACATATAAATTTAAATTCTACGGATTTTCATGGAAGATTTCAACATGAAACAAACTGCTCATGTTTTGTGTAGCACAAACTGACTATTGCATTGTTAACTATAGGTATAAATTAAAAAAAACACTTTCAGTGTGAAAAAAATGAGAGAACGTAAATGACCTATTAGTCAAACTGTGATACATCACAAGGAAAACTGCCTTAAGATTTGCACAATTCAATTTTTTCACTTTAAAACCCATTAAAGTATTTTAAAGGTTTAAGAACATAGTTCTCTACCAG
The DNA here is from genome assembly GCA_013399365.1 of Pampusana beccarii. Taxonomy (NCBI): domain Eukaryota; kingdom Metazoa; phylum Chordata; class Aves; order Columbiformes; family Columbidae; genus Pampusana; species Pampusana beccarii. The sequence continues at coordinate 392,211 of VWYH01002747.1, forward strand.
GATTCTGTATTTTCATTTCTGAACAGTAGCTTGGGCTTTGTTTTGCCTTTTGTACTTACAGCCTTAAAACCCATAAAATATACTTTTCATGGCAATAATGCTTTACATTCCTCTTGAGGGAATGAAATATATTTTTAAGGGGTCTCCAAGATCCATCAAGTGGATCAGAGGAATTTCAAGCAATTGAAACAGTCATTCTCAAGCACTCTGCTGCTTGTTCCTGCTGAAAAAGCTATTTTTACTATAGCAAACCCTTTACATTCTCTCTATTACTCTGCAGGTAATTGCATTAACAAATAACACAATGTACTTCTGATTGTGCTCTGACACTATATCACTCCATCACATGAAAAGAATTTTGTAGAACTGCAGCTGTGCCAAATTTGCCCCCTAATTCACCTTCACAGAATCATAGAATGGTTTGGGTTGGAAGGGACCTTAAAGATCATCTGGTTCCAACACCCCTGCCGTGGGCAGGGACACCTTCCTCTGCACCAGGTGTCTCAAAGCTCCATCCAACTTGACCTTGAACCCTTCCGGAGATGGGACACTCACAGCTTCTCTGGGCAGTCTGTTCCAGTGCCTCACCACCCTCATGGGGAAGAATTGCTTCCTTATCTCTAAGATAGATCTACCCTCTTTCAGTTTAAAGCCATTACCCCTTGTCCTATTACTACATGCCCTTGTCAAAAGCCTCTGTCCAGCTTTCTTGTAGGTCTCTTTTATGTAATGGAAGGCTACTATAAGGTGTTCCTGGAGCCTTCTCTTCTCTAGGCTGAACAACCCCAACCCTCTTGGCCTGTCTTCATAGGAGAGGTGCTCCAGATGTCTGATCACCTTCATGGCCCTCCTCTGGACTCACTCCAACAGGTCCACGTCCTTCTTGTCTTGGGAACTCCAGAGCTATACACGGTACTGCAGGTGGGGTCTCACAAGAGTGGGATAGAGGGGCAGAATCACCTCCCTCCACCTGCTGGTCACGCTTCTTTTGATGCAACCCAGGCTACAGTTGGCTTCCTGGGCTGCAAGCGCACATTGCTGGCTCATGTTGAGCTTCTTATCAACCAACACCCCCAGGTCCTTCTCCTCAAGGCTGCTCTCAATTCATTCTCTGCCCAGCCTATATTTGTGCTTGGTATTGCAGGACCGTCCACTCAGCCTTGTTGAACTTCATGAGGCTCATATGAGCCCACATCCCAAGGTCCCTCTGGATGGTGTCCCTTCCCTCCAGCATGTTGACTGCATCACACAAGTTGGTGTCATCAGCACACTTGCTAAGAGTACACTCATACCCGCTGTCCATGTCACCTACAAAGACATTAAACCCTTTCAAAACAGATTGCCTTTAACTACAAATAATTCAACTGTTAGAGATGGATCTCTTAGGGATCTCCCTAAACAGCAAGGCCATAAATGTTTGTGCCATCACATCTACCAGGCTGATGGGTGGTGTCTTGCTCAGCCCCACAATTTAAGAAAGGCACTGAAAAATAGTAGTGGTGGTGGCAAAAGGAACCTTCAGGGCCATTGGAGCAGGAGAGGGAGGGAGAGAGAAAAGTAGAGTAAAAGAATATTTGTGTCCACTAGAAGTAGAGAATTTGTGCAATGCCATTGCCTGGGACTGAGATTAGGGCTGTCTGGTGCTGGTGGACATCTGAAATGGGATGGGTACTACAACAGTGACAATTCATAGAACCATTCCATTTATGCTGGAAAAGACTTATATGACCATTGAGTCCAACTCTAAACATAACACTGCAAAGTCCACCAATTACCATTCCAACTGTGGAGAACAGAATCTGATGAAAAATCAAATATCTGCTGAGGTGTCCAGTACAACAGTGAAGGTTGAACTATTTCTTCCACAATAGCACAACATGGGAGGAAAAGGTTTCTCTGGCTGCTATTAGTCTTCAGGTCCTGCAGAAACAAGCAGAAGATTGTCTAATCTTAAATCATTCCTGTTTCCTAAAACCACATGCATGTATCCTTCATTCTCTGTCACTGCTTGTCTGCTCAGAGCTCTTGTTCTTCACAGAACCTCTGAAGAAAATGCAACAGCGATGTGGACTTCTGTCTTTCAAACCTGCACCATTCTTCATTTTAGCAAAACTCTTATTAAAAATACTTTCCTCTGACCTCTTTCACTAATCTCATGCCCTTTTTCTCTCTTTCAATCTCTTCATAAATGTCTTTTAACCACAATATTTTTGCCTTTTATTTCTTTAAATCTAGCCCTTTTTGTCCCTACTCATTCAAATGCCTCTCAGCATAGCTGGGAGTCTCCACTGATCTCTTTTTGGCCATGTCCAAAGCACGCTGGGGGAGAAATTTGACACCATGGTTACTCATCTTCTCAAACAGGAACTGGGAAGAAGCCGTGTGGGCTTCCCAATCTGCAGATCTTGGAACAATCTTTGGAAGATGCATCCTGATCTTGAGGAACAGACCTTACCTTGAGTCTACTGCTGTTACTTAAATAATTACATCAGAATATATATCCCAGATCCAATAACAGACATTCTGCTGTTAATATTTTCAACAGAATATGAAGGAGTTTTACTAATACAAGGGTGAATTTGTCCCAGTGGTGTTAGAATACGAAACTTTCCCATGCAAACAGCTGTACAGACATTAAAACACCATCAAACTTTGTTGCAGAAATAATTCTTTTAGTCAATGATGTAATCCTTGCTACTCTTGCCCCTGTGAAAGAGTCAGTGACACAAATCACATAAATCAGCTAGCTTAGTTTTGCTGGTCCTCTCTGGATTTGTGACAGCAAGCTGGAAAAAGCTTTCTACAGTCTATTCCAATTACCATGAGTTCATGAAAAGAAAGAAAAATTAATAACTTACTGAGAGTATTAGGCTCCCATCTCTGTAGCTCCATTAAAAATTCTATCTAAGAATTAAGAATTCTATTCAAGATTATACTTGCATTAGAAAAACTCTCTCTAAGATGTATTTTTCTTACAATGCCTCTGGTAAAGCAAAATAAAACAAATATTAAAAAAATATATTTAATACATATTTAATGTGATGAGTTTTTTAATGCTGTCATTACTCATTTTGCAGAAATCTGTATTGATTTATAAATGCAATATATTCCTCAAGAACTCTGCAATTTCCAGCAACAAAAAGTAGTCTTTGTTTACCATATTGCTCTCTGTGAGGTTTTCATGTTATTAAGTCTTACCTTGTATCTGAGCAAAGGACAATGATATTAAGATATTTACTCTGAGGCAAAATCTGAGTAAGAATTTCAACACAAAAGTTTACTGTTATGCTGTACATTGCATTTTCTGCACTTTATGCACTAAGAACATTGGAAAGGGCATGGAATGAAATCAAAAGTTCTGTCTGGAACACAACTATATAAGTTTCTGGCCCATCTTCAAAAATAATTCATGTAACTCAGAAAAATACTTTTAAAATGCAGGTTACACTGAGGCTTTTGATTAAAGATCAAATCAGGGCAAAATTTCCAGTTTGATAATATCAAAATTGCACCACTTGCTCAGAAGAGAGTTGGGCTAAAAATATTTTAAATGCCATAGCATTAACTCCATTTGATTTCTATCATCCTGACATTTGAGAACAGTTCTTCAGATTAGCATTTCACCATCATGAAGCTGCAACATTATTACGTTCAGAAAACACACTCTTCTGGTTTTATATCTGATCTGGAACAAATCCTCAGGGGACTAGCAGGATGAAAATGTGAGGATATGATTCATAAAGGAGTCTATAAAAATATAATTTGATGAAATACGTATGAAGCATGATGAAGGGAAGCAACAATTACTTGTATTTTGAGTATATGTGTGATCAAAATCACACATTAGACAGAAAGTTACCCATTCAGATGAATAAACGCCACAATTTCAAAGGAAGCCATGAATGCATAACAGTACTGGAGACCCAAAACGACATTTTCCCTCTTATTCATTTTCCTTATAACCACACCACTCTTGGGACCATAATTGTTTCAAGGTGTGAAAACATATGTAGAAATGAATATTTTTCTAGAATGTATATAAAATAAATCACATTATGCATACTCTGTCTTTAAACTTAGGCAGATCAAAACCTGAATTCGGCGGGCTGACAGAAAATGTGAGGGCTATAAGCCTGGATTTCAATCGAGACCAGAAACAGCTTGCTTACAGAGTTAATGATTCTTTTTTTTTTACTGGAGTGTTGCCCATTCTAGGATTTGCACACTTCTCTGGCCTCCACAGAGGATTAGCCAGATGTTCAACAGCACATGTGTAACACACCTGCTTCAGGCTGAAGCATTTGCCTTTGTTAAGGCAAATGAATGGGAGGAGGTGGGGAGGAACATTGGGAAGGAAACAAGGATTTTAGACGTTCATCATTCAGGGCCAGGCACCCTACTGGGAAACCCAGACACACCTAGTAGCAGCAGGTAGTGGTTATAGGATAGACAACTCACTAGCTCCTGACACGGAACGGGGAGTTTTGCTATGGGACGGTCCAGCTGCTGGTTCTTCCCAGAGAGGGAGACCCACGGTGGAACAGCAGACAGCCGTCAGGACTGAGCCAGTGACTGAGGCAGCTCTTGCAAACAAGAACTTTGTGTTCCAGTACCTCTGGCTTTTGGGATGTATTTTTGTGCTTCAACAGCGAATCAGTCAACTGTTGAGTGAGGGGCTGAAATACCACCAGCTGTGACAATCCCTAGACTGCTTCCTGAGAGGATGAAAAATGTATTCTTCATCGGTGATGGAGGGCTGGGGTGGAGTGTGCTACAGAAGCTGGGAATTCAGACTTTAATAAAGGCTGGAAAAGCATATGCATGCTTGTTTGCTGAAGTTCGGAAGTGTAAATTTAATGTTAGTATGTTTTAATTAAATATACATAACACCAGAGGGAAAGTCTGGATATAAAACAGCAGTTAATCTGTTGCAGCATTATTTAGAGAAAAGTGTTCTTAATATTTAAAATATTAATTATCTGCAGTATTTCTCACCCACACTAAATATTTATTTTACCAAAAAGCATGTCTAAATACCCAAGACTGTGATCATGTCAAAGTACATCCAAACTGGAAAGACTTGGTAGGACTGATATTCATCAGCTCTCATTTGTTGCCCATGGAAGAGTATCTAGAATTTCTTAAGAGCTGGAAACCTGGTTGTTTTTCATACTGTAATTACTGGAGTGTTAAACTGAAATTTTAAGAAAAATTGCCCTTAATACATCTGAAAAAAAAAGAAAAGCTAGAGCCCTTGTCAGTATTGCATGACCTACAAAACAAGCACTAAGATAACACATTTTAATGCTTTTCTTGTTTGTATCACTGTAAATTAAACTATCAGAACTATCAGAAACTACCTTGTTTGTGGGTAGGAACAGAATCAGGTCTACCCTGAATCTTCAGCCTTTTATATAAGTCATCAGATTCAGACTGATTAGCTCCTATCTGTACAAGAAGAAAGTATCTCTTCTATAGCAGTTTGGGTGGCCTGTGACTCCGAGTACATTGACTGCCTGGCACCCCACAGTGTTACCAGTCAAGTCCTTGAGCAAAACATGGTATTTAGAAATACTTTTGCATCTTCTGTGCCTTTGCTGAGCGAGTACAGGGAATGATTTATAAACAAAATTACTTTGATCAAAGAAAGATCATGTTATGGACACTCAGAATAGGAATCACAAAGTTACCAGGCTGAAATATTATCCAGGATATTGGTGCCAAATTCCTGTTCAAACATTGAACAACCAAATGCCTCACCAGTGCCAGAAGTTAGTGTTGCAGGATGTTCCATGGGAAAGGAACATGGAAAAATTCTTAACCAAAAGGAAAAAAAAAAAAAAAGGAAAAAATATGCAGCCTTTGAAAGGGGCTCTCTCTGGCTTTTTATTTATGTACTTAGTCTGTACATATGTATATCGAATATATTTTGTTCACACTCTCTACAAATAATCCTGTCACTGAGACAAGATGATTTCCCAAATTACTAGCAAACACAGAGCAAAGAAAATCGTCATGTCCTGCCATTCCCTGTTGGTTTTTTTTGCTTCTGTCTCTGTAGCTGAGCTCTTTCAGCTACTCAAATACTTGTGGTACTGTTGAAACACATCCAGGTGGGTTGTGCTGGCGATTAGCCTCAGGAAAGGCGGACTAATGGCCCCATAACCAGTAGAAGGGCAGCTGAGGAAAATTTGGTCTAGCAGCTGTGTGGAAGGCAATGTATAAAAAGTGGCTTTTCAGATTTCAGCAGGGTGGTTCAGCGTGAAACGAAGTAAAGGGAAACCAGTATCTTGAGGGCCAAGGAGATTATTCACAGTAGGCTTTTGGGTGTTTTTTTGTTTGTTTTTAACTATTTAAAGTTGTGCCTGAAACAAAGCCAAATGCTGCTCTTTTGTGAAAAAAAAATCCATAGCATTTTAATTAAATTAGACCCACTGCTCACATCAGTCTGATGACAGGATTGTAAATATTAAGTAACAAATTGAGACAATCTATTAGAATTAGTGTTTGTACTGCAAGCAAATTGTAGGGTTTGATGAAATACTGGCATGTTGATCTCTTCCAGTTAAAATATGGGCTATGATAACTTAATGCCTGAAAAGTTTAGAGAAAGGCAGGAGAAAAGACTGAAGCCTTCTGTTACCTCCAAAAACGTATATCTGCAGTACCTCAAACCTAACCAGTGGTGTTCTACAGGACAAAAAAAATTATAGAACATAATTATTTACTAAAAGTAGACCTGTATTTTCTGATAAGAGATATATTTTCTTTTTAAAAAAATTCTAATGATACAAGTCAAGAATTGTCCTGAACATTTTTATACGTCTCTACAGTTTTTCCAGACTTTAGAGAGGCTCAATAATACCTTCTCACCAGGGCTGACTGGGATAGTGTATAATCTGTTAAGCAATTTGTATGCTAAATTTATTAGTCTCAGTCTCATAAACATGCCTAATCAACATATATACAAAAAAAAAAAAAGGTAGGATGCTGCATGTAAATCAAAAATAGAAACTGGAATTTTAAAGATGATTGGTAGTAGATCCATTTCTATGGGAGCCAACATATCTCTCCCCATATAGCTTGAGCCACATAAGGCACTAAAAAAGTAATCAGCGATCAAATATCTAATTCCGAAGTTGCTCCCCCTTCAATGCTTACTGTATAAGTGGTTCCAGCACTACTTCACCGGAGAAAAAAATAGGCTTTGAGATATTTTCTAGAAAGATAAAGACAAACTTAAAGACATTCACTAGTCAGAAATTCAAGAGTTAAGGAGTCAGATGGAAAGCACGCAGGAAAGACCTTGACGCTTAAGGCAGTCAGCTGAAGCAGGGAAAATGGGGTTTATGACTAACAGTATTTTTCTTTGGACCAGTTTTATTTTATTCAGCAACAGTTTACTTTAAAACATACAACTCTCCTTTCCAAGTGCAATTAAATCTATCTTATTTTCTCAAGACTAGGAAAAAACCTGCTGCTTCTGCTGCCATATTTTTTTAAGAAGAGCTTCATTCCTTTTCCATAGGGCTGGTCAATAACAGACAGGCTTGATCTGCAGTGAAAGTAGCATCTTCTGCTTGTTCTCCAGGTACCAGCAAGAAGAGGGGTTTGTATCACAGCAAAAACAGACTCCTCTGTGAATCTCTCAACACAGATTTTATAAGGAACATTGGCACTTGTTTCTCTGAAAGAGACAGTGTGAAAGGTGTAATGACAAAGAATGACTTATGTGCCTGCATTAGGAGTTTTTTAATAATCAGATAACGAAACACAAATCATCTGAGAAACAAAACCAAATAAAATCTTACTGAAGTAAATATATTGCAAAAACTTTACCAAAACTAAAGACTAAGGAAGAGTAAAAGTATATGGGAACAAATAAAGGAAACATAACATGGAAAATGTATTACAACTACAAAAGCCATGGAAAAAGCTCTATAAAAACATTAAATAAAAGAGGAAAATAGAAGCAAGTATAATGAGAAAACTGAGCAATTAATGGACAGTTGAAGGAAACATGAAATGTTTAAATCTTTCTCTGGTTCAGTCTTCACAAAAAGGCTAACTGTGACCAGATGCTTGACTTTGTTATTATTAATGAGGAAATAGGAACACCAGCCTGAGAACGGAACAATCAATTAAATAAGTTGAATATATCCACGTCATTAGGACTTGACAAGCATCATCCTAAAGTACTTACAGAGCTAGTCAAAGAAATCTGGGATCTTTCATTACAGATGCAGGAGAAATGAGAGTTTTGTGGAATATGAATAAGGTATAGAAAGTCAGAGAACAACCCTGGAAGGATAAAAGGGTCACAGGGAACTACAGAAGAGTCAGCTTTTCTTTGATAGAAAGATAACTGAAGCAAATTATTAAACAATCAATTTGTATTCACATAAAGACAAAACACAACCAACATGAATTTGTCAAGAATAACTCATGTCAATGTAATTCAATTTCTTTGACAGGATAACAAGATCTGGGAAAGTAATAGATGTCAGATTCACATGACACTCATAAACCAACTGGAAAAATATGGTCTAAGTAAAGCTGCTGTAAAATCTTGCCCAGAAAAGTTGTTAATAGCTTTTTGGAGAATGGATAGGATATATTACATAATGTCCTTCACAAAGCTGACCTGATATTATTCAATATTTCAACCAAAAATTTAGATGTACTTAGAAAGTTTGTGAATGACAAGGATTTCATTTTGAAAGGCAGGACTGGAGTTTAAGCAGATCTTGAGAAAACGGAGAAGCCACAAAGACAGATTTGAATACAGAAATACATATAGGACTAAACCCATGAAGGACAAATCAAATGCATAGGGAAGGGATGGAAAATAAGGTATTGGGCAGAGATATTTCAGATGAAAAAAAGGGGAGATACTACTTCTGTGAATATTAATGATACATATAGCCACCCATAAGACTTGAGAGTTAGTTGTGTCACTGAATGCTGTTGCGGCATACTGAAATGGAGTCCATGTCTAGTGTTGATGCACCCAGTATAATATGCATTCAACACACTGGGACACAGAAGGGAACTCGGGACATGGGGTCCATAACAGAAGGAACTGAGGGTGGGATATATTATTAAAGAGGCAAGTTATCAGTCTTATTCACACACTGAATCTGGGACAAGAAATAATTGCTTTCCAAGCAAGGAAGATTTAAATTTCAAGTATAAAAAGTTCTGTAGTAACAGTCACGCAATGGAAGGTGTTGAAACCAGCATCACAGGTGGATTTTGAAATATGTGCATGTCAAGGACAATCAAAAATAATTGTTGATTCCCATGCTCTGAGACATGACTGCTAGATGTCACTTCCCATCCACATTTCTTGGATTTCTTTAACCATATCAGATACTGACCAGAATCTAAGTTTCTTACCTTTTCAGTACTTATTTTTTATTTTACTTTCAGACAAGCAATGCCACCAATTAGTCAACTAGCTGCCTGTGCAACCAGAGGTTATTAATAACCATTTAGAAAATCTTGCTTACTTTTCAGACAATAGTCTGTTAATATATATGGCTAAGAAATGCTTACCTACAGGTTAGGTAAGGCTGTGTTCTAAAATTTATGAAGTGCTGTAGACATATAAGTGACATATACATTGCAATCCTAGGAGACTGAAATTTAACAGCTCCATTGTACAGACAACAAACAGATCCTTAAGACTGATTAAAGTGTATCCTTTGTCTTGATTTCACCAAGAATTTCCCATTATATGCATGCAACAGGCCTCTAGTTTACTTATAGCTGCACAAATTTTTAGAGAACAGTAAAAAACTCAAATTTAGCAAAAGAAAACAAAAATCTTAGCACATGACAATAAAAAATGAAATTAAACTGTCACAAACTATTAAAAATTAGTATAACTGAGATCAGCCAAAGCCACTATATATAAAGTTAATGCTGAAACACCTTCCAATGGAGTAACGCCTAATAATATTTTAAAAACATTTGTGTGTGGTTTAATACATTTCATGTTTTTGTCAGATTTATGTGGTCTAAAATGCCTCAGTTCAGGGTGGCCTGTAGATTTCAAGGAAAACAGTGTAGGAATAAGCACTACCTTCCTTACAATTCTGCAAATCTGGATTGAGCCGTTGTTGCCTCAAATGCCACTGGTCACTACACACGGAAAGGAAAACACCTCAAAAAGGTGAATGTAATCTCTCACAAAGTTTTTGTCCCAAACCAACACGAACTCCACAGTCACATCTATAATGTCTGTATTTTATCTTTATACAGAAGCCAATCACAGGTTAAGTCAGATAGAAAGCCTCCAAATCAGGATTTTGTGGATCTTTTTGTTCTAAAGGCCCTGGAATGTAATTCCAAAGAAAACAGATGAATTTAACCCCGTTGAATTCTTGGTGAACAGATTAATTTCACATGAAACCCTATGAAATGCACAACCTGTCTAAAAATACTACTTTTTCTCCTGTCTACCAAACTGCACACAGTGCCCTCCTAATTGTGTACAGAGATACCGTACAAAATGCTGCTGATCTGATGCGCACATCCAGGCCTCCTGGAAACTGGAGTACTTCTGTCTGGTAAGGAGCTATTTATGCAAGTGCAGATGAGATTTGCATTTTCACTGTTTGTGTGAGACTGCAAGGAACACTGCAGGGCATAGTGAGTCAAATCCTAATTCTGTAACACGCAGAACCTACTTATTTCACCAGACTTCACTTGCAAGACTTCACCCTACAAATTAGTGACTTCAGTGACCTGTACAAATTTAAGAGTGCCTTCAGGTCAGTAACCCTGCAAGTAGTAGACATATGTAGAGCACTGTTCATTCATGCCTAAAACTTGCAGCCTAAACCCGGATCCAATTAGTAATAGCTAAAAGGATTTACTTCTCCAGCTTGTAAAGAAACCGGAACTGAATTTAAAAAATTAAAGAGTAACAGGAGTAGTAAAAACACAAAATAAAATCCTTGGTTAATACTGTTCTTCAGGGCACAAATCAAATAAACAAAAAAAATCAGGAAATGAGAAACATTTGGTGCAAATTCAGTTCAGCCTCCTTTTACACAAATCATGAATTATATACTGAGAGATTGCTTTATTCAAAGGATTGCTGCCTCAAATAGTCAACTGGACTGGGGATTCTCACTTAACAAGCACACATTTAATACTTTGTTTTATTTTGATGCTGACTTAAGGCCTATGATCTTCTTCCTGTGTCCTATCCTGAACATAAAAGTATTGAAGTGTTTGTGTTTTATTTCTTCCCCTATATAGCTCATCTATGGCATACCAAGTAGCACTCTCTCCAAAAAGCAGGAATACCATGGATTCCCTTTCACAACTGTACATGAAGCACAGGGGTATATCAATGTCAATTATCAGCATAATCAGAAAATCTAGCATGCAGCGCCTTGCTTACACTCAGGGTGACCACCAAGAGGTTTGAAAACGTGCGGTCTACAGCAGTAGATTTCTGCAACTTAATTTAACTGTTAACCTGAATATACCAGGAAAATCAGCATGAAAGATCATTCATAATTTGTCTGTTGGTGTGACGTCCATTTGGTGGCCACAGAGAAGGAGGCTTAGGAATTTCAGGGCCTTTTCCCAATTTCTCAAGATCTTGACCTCCAGCTTTCTACAAAGGAACCCCAAAGATCCAGTCCCTTTGCTCTAGGGAAATTATTGTCATCAAAATGGACCAGACCTCTCTCCATAGGAAGCTGTCTAACCCTTTTATCTTAATTTGTTGCTAGTGCTAATAATAATGAGGAAGATTAGCCTGAGGCAGACACCTGGTGTGGAAAATTCAAGTCCAAATCCTAGTTAGAATAAAAATTATAGTATATATATGTAGGAAGAATCAGACTCTTAATAATTCTAACTTTAAAATACAATCGATGGAAAATAAGGCATTCAGGCTCCAGTTATTAGTGGACAAAATTTGAACCAGTTAGAAAAAAAATCCAGCTGAGTTCTCCTGTCTTTCTGCACCAAAGGTTTTTAAACCAATAATAGTGGATTCTATTTAATGTGAATGGGGGAAGCAGTTAGGTAAATACCTTTAGACCAAGGGATCACAAACTGATTCAGTTTAAATTGAAGCATAAATACAAGTTGTTCTGCAAGCAGCTTCACAATATGAAGTGGGAAAATCTAACTGGACCTTGCTAAGAAATTAGGAATTTTATTAGTAAAGTCAGCTAAAGACCTTGAGAGGAGACACTGTTATCTTTCAAAACCCAGGGGGCAAATTATCCCCAAATCAGGGTTTCTATGCTGATTAAAGTTTTGCTGAAGGGCTCCAGGCTGACATGGATTAATTTCTACTCCCAGCATAGTTTTGGAATAGGAGGAAATTCTAGGAGAAATGGTAAAAAAGGTTTACCTAGCAAAGAAAGCTACATCTTGGGAGGCCAGAAAGTGAAGTGATAAATTGACAATTTCCAAAAGTCAAGCTGAGTCAGACCTTGCAAAAGAAATGAAAACAAGCAGTAAAAGGCTATTTAGCAATACAAATAAAACAAGAGTATTTGAGCTAGTAAGCAGTGCAAATGGATTTGAGATTTAAGATTTAATAGGTACAGACCAGAAGCTAAATGAATATTTTACTTCAGGTTTCAGGAGGGTAACTGTGACAAAAACAACATGGATAATAGGTAGGAGAATTGGAAAAAGAAATTAACACAATGAACTTGAAAGCAAAAATCAAATCAGAACATCAGATTATTTCTGTCACTGCATAGTAACAAAACTACTGCCTTCAGTGGGAACAGAAATTTTACCCTATCCTGTAGGAAGTGAATTTAGGCATCTATTTTTAATGTATTTTGTTCGGGTCTCTAAACAGCTGTTAAATCATAAGACCTTTTCTTTCAACAAAATCCAAATGACTCTGAGTGATAGAATGACATATTACAAATGTAGATTAGAAATTCTTTGTCCTTTTGTGCTTTACTGGACTGTATTTTTCTTGAAATGTAGTTTTAGGATATGTTGAACTGAAATAAAAACAGATTTTCATCTTGGTTCTTGTGCATGGGATGTTTATTTTAATGCCAGTGTTACTAGCAGTACTTGAACGGTAACAAGGAATTGAAGCTGTCAAATATCAATGACAAATGTTTTATTTTGCATTTTCAGTAGATATGAATTTAGCAAACCCCTTGTAAGACTACCAGTCATATTCTTTTGCTGGTGACCTTGGTACTATGGGGACATTAATTAACCTAAGAAATCTGGAAAAGTGACAGCTAATGATTACTAATGGGTTTCATATTTGGAAGTGCAGAGAAGAGTTAGTGTTTGATAAAACAGTTGAAACCTCTATAGTGTTCTAGAAGGTATTTGAGTAATTTTCAGGACCTGGTTGGAGTCTCCTAGAACCAAAAGTTTTATTTTTATCTCAAATGAATCAGATGTGACTATGCAAAACGGAGCACTGAATCTGCTGCTGTTTCAGATAAGCAAGGTGTAAACACGAATTCCGCTGAAGGCAAACTGTTGGTGATGTCGGACTGCCCCAGCTCCTAGAAACGAGGAACATAAACGTCCATAGGATCAGTGCCTCAGACAGTGAGGTGAACGATGTATAGTCAAGTAATTTGCAAATGTTACGTTAAACATGAAACCAGAGCTAAACAAGCTCATATGCTCCTCAATAGAACAGTATACGCGGGCTGTTAAGAAGTCATTTATTTCAGAAACTCAGTAAAACTGCTTTACTGCTGTTGTCAAACACGGACCTCTTAAACAGTACTTTTAATGCAGAAGCAGAAACTCAGAAGCCAAGTATCTTTCTGTTACTCAGAAATTAGTAAACACACCTAGATTGGCATAACTTTGTTGTCTGTCAAGGTTGTCTTATTGCTGTGCTCAGGGTGAAAAAGCATCTATAGCTCCATATTTTGGCTTTCTTAAGACTTATCAGCATGGTGTGGGTTCCAGAGAGAAACAGACAGCATTGGAAAGCCTCTCCAGAGATGACAAGTTTTCAAATAAAAATCCTAAGGCAAAGCTTTTAGGGTAATGTTATGTAAATAAGCAATAAGACTGACTGAGCTTTCAGCTGTAGAGCTCTGTGATTTTGCTTTGAAACTTTTTGCTTTTTGGAGTTCACTGTAACCTCATTATGTTTTGCTGGCACTTTCTTTAGGAGAAGCAACAGCTGCATAACACTGATAAACCCTAGGAAGACCAAAATGCACAACTGTGGTTGCTGCTTCAGTCTAAGTCAACCATATGTAAAAGCTCTCAACTGGCACCATTCGCTGTGGTTAAATCTCAAATTCTATCTTACAATGTAAAACGTAGCTAAGTAAGAATCATCCATTACAGTAAATCTCTAAAGAAAAAATAAATAAAAATAAAATAAACAAAAAGTGTATTATTCCTCAATTTGTTATACCACTGTTATTACAATATAGCTTTATCAATATCGACTGAACACGAAGTCATTGCAAGGAAGTTAACAATAAAGCTCAGAAACATCTCTATGCATTAAATATTATTTTTAGTTGCCACATAAATAAACAGATTATGCTCCTAAAACTCATTTGAATATATAGCGATCTATAAAAAATATATTGTGAAAATAAATATTTAATAATTGATTAAAACATCGATAATTTTGATAATATTCAACATTGAAACATACTATGCTATTGCCCAATACATAATTCCAGGCTAAAATAGTCTTCTTTTACTTGAATGATTCAAACTAAAACACAAAATATTTTTTTTCTTTCTTGCTGATTTTGCAGATTATAAAAATGACATTTTATAATTGCTTTATCTTACTAAATTTCTAGGGAAAGAGAAGAAGGAAGTCAAAAAGCCCAGTCGTGCACTGGCATTGTCCTGTTAAAAATGCTTGGGTAGGTTCAGAATTCCTCCTAGTCTCAAGACAAAAGAAAAATAAAAAAGGCTGTGGAAAGAATTACAAAATTGAGACATACAGTGATAAAATACCAAGCTTTCTCTCTATGCGAATTGTCTGTAGAATTATTACATTGTGCAACTCATTGGTTCTAAGAATTTAACAAAAGTGAAAGACGGATTTTTCACATTTAATGAACATACAGAACTAAGACTAAAGAAAACAAATATATAGGAAGGGACATGAAGCCCTATGCCTCCAAATATAAACCAATCTCTAGCTGAAAAAGACCACTTGCCTGTAGTTACAGTCCTGCCTGAATTTGTGATCTTGCACCCACTGTGATATTTATCCTTGTGAATAATATCAATAAGAGCAGGTGATTTTCAGAGGCACTCTTCACCTTTGAAGAGCATCCACAGCAGCTGGGATCTCTGGACCTTTACAAGTCAGATCCCAACTGTACAAAAATTTTGTACAGAAAAACTGGTGCCCACGCTATTTCATGTCAGCAGGAATGCCAGTTCTCAGACAGGACTCCTAACGCTTTGCATTTGGATCACAAGATGACATCCATAAAGACTTCCATTTACAGACCATGGATCTATTTATGATTCTTAAAAATCTTCAGATTAAAGTAGAAAAATTGATAAATGTCTCACGAATAGCTGCAAGCAGGTACTAACAGAAGAGCTTGAAGGTCACCTTAACCCAAGTAAATTTGAGTTAGAAAAGGTGCTTGACCTGTTGCAAAGAAAGCTTTATTTAATTTGAGTTGAACTCAATAAATCTTTAAGTTAATTTCTTTGCAGGGCTGCTGTCAAGTATTGCCAGGTTAGGGAATGCTTAACCTAAACTCAGAACTAAAAGAATTCCTGTGTCACCAAGGTTTTGTTCTGTAGTAGACAAATGTGATATACAATTCTTTCCATACTCTGATCTCTTTTCCAGTTGTGTGAATCTTTTTTACCTTGTATTTATGGGCAAGCACCCTGANTTAACAAGTCTTACAAAATGTTGATCAGCCTCATGACCGATCTGGGTAGTTCTGAAATCCATACCAAAGCTCTTCCTAAGTCTTTGGCCCAGCTAATGAACTTTTCATAGCAGGAAATTCACCACTTAATTACATGTTTTATATGAAAAAAAGCATTTCATTTATCAGCCTTAAATTTCCTACTTCTTTAGTTTCAGTAAATATCCCATTACCTTTAGATTTCAGGACAAAATTTGTTATGCTTTACTGTATTATTATCTATTAGTCAATGAATTTCTTTCTAAGTGTCCAATTCCAACAGTTTCATTTTCTTCCTCCTTCTGTGAAAATTGCTTATACTGCATACACAGTTTTTAGGACATTTGTGTTTCCAGCCTTTCCTTCAACCTTAGAGATCCAACACAGTATAAATTAGCAGTAGTTCTGTTTTCATAGAAAATAGGCATGTGCTCCAATTCTGATAAAATAATAGACTTAAGATGTGAACTGTTGTTATCCATGGCAACAAAATTTCTAAAACAGTAAGGAAGTAGATGCTGGAAATTCTGAATCTTATTTCCCTCCAAGAGAATGTCCCAGAGACATATGTCTTTCCTTCGAAGTCCTTTGCTAGTTACAAAACTGGCCTCCTGCATGCTTCTCTTGCTTTTGAGACACTGAGGTCTCAAATAATCACTGTCATTTCCTGGCAAGTGATTTATATGGGACATGAGAGGGAGACAAGAGGGAGGCAAGATTAGTTATGTCATTCATTTTAAATGTTAAGACTGCAATTTAGCATGCACAATCTTCTATAATTTCGAAGAAATATGAAAATATGTGGTCTTTTCACTCTTGAAACACAACACAGCGGCATAAATTCAAGTTGGAGGCCAGGCAGTGGTGCTGTGCCCCAGGGGCTGGTACTGGGGCCAGTCCTGTTCAACATCTTCATTAACAATCTGGACAATGGCAGAGGGTACACCATGAGCAATTCACAGATTATACAGAACCGGGAGGAGTGGCTGATATACCAGATGGTTGTGTCGACATTCAGGCTGGAGAGCTGGGCCAAGAGAAACCTCATGCAGTTCAACAAGAGGAAATGCAAAATCTTGCACCTGGGGAGGAATAATCCCAGGCACCAGCACATGCCAGTGGTCAACTGTCTGGAAAGCAGGTCTGTATAGAAGTACCTTAGAATCCTGGTGGACAAAAAGCTGACCATGAACCAGCAATGTGTTCTGTAGCAAAGAAGTCTGACAATATCCTGGGCTGCATTAGGAAAATTGTTGCCAGTAGGTCAAAGAAGGCGATCCTGTCTACTACTGATGGGACACGTTTGGAGTACTGTGCCCAGTTCTGGGTTTCTCAGCCCGAGAAATATATGGACATCCTGAGGTCAGTCCAAGGCAGGTCCACAATGGATTAAGAGACTGGAGCACGTTATGAGAAGAGCTAGGGCTCTGCAGTCTGGAGAAGATAATGCTCAGGGGGCATCTTACTAATGTGTATCAATGTCTGATGGGAGAGAATGAAGAAGAGTGAGTCAGACTCTTCTCAGTAGTGCCCAATGACAGGAAAAGAGGCAATGGCAGAACATCTAAAACCAGGAAAATACTTGGGCTACATGGCCTCCAGAGGGCCCAACTACCTTATTCTACAATTCAGTGATTACAGTAGTGCTGAGACAACAAGAGGATGAGATATACCTGTGAGCTTGTGCATTGATGCCCGTTTGTTAACTAGAAACCCCACCACACCTGGCATCAAATGTAGTCAGATTTATTGAGTATGGCCCTGTAGAAATCGTATTTTGATTTCATAGTAGAATNAGAGCTTGAAGGTCACCTTAACCCAAGTAAATTTGAGTTAGAAAAGGTGCTTGACCTGTTGCAAAGAAAGCTTTATTTAATTTGAGTTGAACTCAATAAATCTTTAAGTTAATTTCTTTGCAGGGCTGCTGTCAAGTATTGCCAGGTTAGGGAATGCTTAACCTAAACTCAGAACTAAAAGAATTCCTGTGTCACCAAGGTTTTGTTCTGTAGTAGACAAATGTGATATACAATTCTTTCCATACTCTGATCTCTTTTCCAGTTGTGTGAATCTTTTTTACCTTGTATTTATGGGCAAGCACCTTGACTCCAGTGATCAATTCCAGATGCTCCAGAGAAGTCTTAGTTTGAGGATGCAGAAAGGGTCCCTAATTATTTGTTTTCAGTTTCTAAGCAGCTTAGACATCAATCTACAGACTGGAAAAAAAAAAAAAAGTTAACAAGTCTTACAAAATGTTGATCAGTCTCGTGACTGATCTGGGTAGTTCTGAAATCCATACCAAAGCTCTTCCTAAGTCTTTGGCCTAACTAATGAACTTTTCATAGCAGGGAATTCACCACTTAATTACATGTTTNTCTGGACAATGGCAGAGGGTACACCATGAGCAATTCACAGATTATACAGAACCGGGAGGAGTGGCTGATATACCAGATGGTTGTGTCGACATTCAGGCTGGAGAGCTGGGCCAAGAGAAACCTCATGCAGTTCAACAAGNCATGAAAAAATGCATTTAATTTATCAGCCTGAAATTTCCTACTTCTTTAGTTTAAGTAAATGTCCCATTACCTTTAGATTTCTGATTTTGTCCTGGTGGACAAAAAGCTGACCNTGCCAGTGGTCAACTGTCTGGAAAGCAGGTCTGTATAGAAGTACCTTAGAATCCTGGTGGACAAAAAGCTGACCATGAACCAGCAATGTGTTCTGTAGCAAAGAAGTCTGACAGTATCCTGGGCTGCATTAGGAAAATTGTTGCCAGTAGGTCAAAGAAGGTGATCCTGTCTACTACTGACGGGACGGGACACGTTTGGAGTACTGTGCCCAGTTCTGGGTTTCTCAGCCCGAGAAATATATGGACATCCTGAGGTCAGTCCAAGGCAGGTCCACAATGGATTAAGAGACTGGAGCACGTTATGAGAAGAGCTAGGGCTCTGCAGTCTGGAGAAGATAATGCTCAGGGGGCATCTTACTAATGTGTATCAATGTCTGATGGGAGAGAATGAAGACTGAGTCAGGCTTTTCTCAGTAGTGCCCAATGACAGGAAAAGAGGCAATGGCAGAACATCTAAAACCAGGAAATTCATAAGAAACACAAGAAAATACTTGGGCTACATGGCCTCCAGAGGGCCCAACTACCTTGTTCTACAATTCAGTGATTACAGTAGTGCTGAGACAACAAGAGGATGAGATATACCTGTGAGCTTGTGCATTGATGCCCATTTGTTAACTAGAAACCCCACCACACCTGGCATCAAATGTAGTCAGATTTATTGAGTATGGCCCTGTAGAAATCGTATTTTGATTTCATAGTAGAATGACTGTCAGGAACGAGATTGAATTACAATTTCTTAAACAGTGTTGGTATGATTGCAGGTGGTCTTAGGAGATTTTAAATGGAAGTGGCTGTAGCTACATAGCGGTGTAGCTACCTTCTCTCTCTCAAGCCTTTTCTGCATCCAAGTTAATACCACGTTAATAAATTTTGAGACCAGTTTATTTAAACCACTGCAATGAAAACAACTGAAGTTAAACCAACATATGTCCCTTCTCCAACTGCTTTAGGAGTGTCTACACAGAAGATTAGAATGTCTACACAAAAGATTACTTATGTGCCTCAGACATGTCCACTTTTTACAACTGTATCAGCTAGCCTAATAAGAGATTTTATTTCTCCCTAAAAACTTTGCAGGTTACTTAGCAGCAGCTTATGTATAAATTGCTCTGTAACCAATGCAATTAATGAAGTATGTGTTCTGTACAGTTTGGATTTCAGAGTGATCTTATATGCGGATTCTCTAATATCTCATAAAGGCTGAATTCAAGCTCTGTTTCTTGTACCCAGCAGCCCACCTTTCTCAGCACTGCTGGAATTTAGTACCTTTAAGACCTCTACCTCTTTACATTTAGCTGCAATCTACAACCAAGCACAATAGCTGCTGGCATATACACACAGGTACATGTGACAAAAATGCTAATGAAATGATGTCTGTATGGAAGGTGTCTGGTTTTAATCTGAGGGCTTTGGCAAGACAGAACATGGAATCCACTGACAAGCTTCTGATGATTTCAGTCAGTGCTTTCTCTGTGTATTATTTCCCTTTTTTGAGGGAGAATCTTTTGAGTTCATGAGTAAGAACTTTTGAGAATCTTTTTTGAGTTCATGAGTAAGAATAACTGAAAATAAAAGAAAATGCAGAGAAAGAAGCAAGAATGGAATATCTGGAGTGAGTAGGATTTATTCATGCTGGCATCCTCCAGCATGCTTGGTGTTGTGGTTTAACCCCATCCGGCAACTACACATGACAGCTGCTCACCCCCCGCCACCAGTAGGATCGGAGGGAGAATCAGAAGGGTAAAAGTGAGAAAAGTCATGGGTTGAGACAAAAACAGTCTTGTAGTTTCAAAAAATAATAGTGACAATCATAGCATCATCCATAATAACAATTATAATGATGGTAATAATGAAAATGGTAATAAATTATTGTAATGAAGAGGAAAATAACAAAGAGAGAGAAATAAAACCCAAGAAAGACAAGTGATGCAGATGAAAACAGTACTAACGGATCAATGCCCAGCCAGATCCCCAGCAGTGCCCCACCCCTGCCAACCTCTCCCCTACTTTTATTGCTGAGCCCAGTGTCATGTGTTATGGGACATCCCTTTGGTCAGTTGGGGTCAGCTGTCCCAGCTCTGTCCCTTCACAACTTCTTGTGCACCCCCAGCCTACTCACTGGTGAGGTGGGATGAGAAGCAGGAAAGGCCTTGGCTCTGTGCAAGCCCTGCTCAGCAGTAATGAAAACATTTCTGTATTATCCACACTGTTTTCAGGACAAATCCAAAACATAGCCCTAAACTGGCTACTGTGAAGAAAATTAACTCTGTCCCAGCCCAAACCAGCGCACTTGGTTTCTGAAATTCTATGCTGTTCCCCAACAGTCACACAGCATAACTGGAGGTTTGCCACAGGAGTTAACTACTATAGGACAATGTCTCTCAGACTTGAATTCCAAATGTTAGATATCACAGCAACATTTGCATACTTTTGAGCACTGTCTTGTTACAGAAACTATATAATGAAAAATGTGTCAGTTTTTATACTTTTGTCAGAAGTTAGCTAATATATCCATTGAGTTTTATTATGTAATCCCTATGCTCTCTTTTCTCTCCTAGGAAGGTGGGATATTAAGTGACAAAAAACTATGTGTCACTGACATTCTTCTTTCCTCTTTACCTTCGGTGAGTAAAGAAGGGATGAAATACATTTTTTCTGATTAATGTGTCTAATCCTTTAAATGCTTTTAATTAAGCTGAACTTTCAGCACTGGTGATTTTCTAAAGTGATAATACAGAAATATATTCCCAAATTCAGGACTGAGAAATATATTCCCAAATGCAGGACTGCACATACCTCCAGGGCAACACCACAGAAGTCCCTATTAAGCCACGCACAGCAAAATTCTTCAGTTTTACTCAACACACTGAATTGTGGTGAGGGCTGATCAGACTGGATCATTGCCCTCCACTCCCTTTTACACCTGGTGTCTGCTTAACACCCACAAGATAGATACATTTCTCTACACTTTGACAGAGCATGCAATGTCATTTGCCTTAATCATTTGCCGTTCCATGACAATTAATTATCAATAATTCCTAGTCATAACGTCCTTGTAAAAATTCAATGTCCACAGCCCAAACTTTCGATGGGCTAAGGCCACACGACACTTACTAACCCTGAAAGTTGGTTATTTGGTCCTGTAAAGTTACTGCAGCACTTTTACGTCAAAACATACTCAAATAATTAAATTTATTATACATTAAATAATTCAAATCTGTAATTTAACTACAGTGAATATATTTCAATATTTCCTGTTCCAAAAAATCTCCTTCCCAGTAAACTTAGACATTAAGGCACTTCGGGCCCCGAAAAAAAGAAGCGTTCAATAAAAACTTCAGATATTTTGAAGTAGTTTTTGTACCACTTTGTCGTATGTTTTAGGAGCAGAGACAGGCAAAGAACTACCTGAGCAGCCACCTTACATGCTGTATGAAATTTTGACAGCAATATGAAATGGGAACAAAGAATGACAGTCACAGTCACCACAGGAAGAGGTGAAAGGAGTGCTGGTGAAGAGCAGGGAAGGATTAACAGATTCCCAGCATAGGGGTATAAACAACAAAGAGATTAGCAGTATTGATCACTCACACCAGTGTCATCCAGCCAAGCTTCATTCTCTTGGCTTAAAATTTCAAAATTGCTCTTTGAAAATGTCTTTGACCCTTAATTCAGTTTCCTAACTCATTTGCGTACTGGACAAATACCTAGTTATATTTGTTTCTGAATAAATTAGAGTTAAGGTAGGTTTATCCAGTCAGTAGAGGCAAAAGCACCTTCAGGTGAGAGCAGACAGCCCACCTTGAGTGAACCGAGGAGAGGAGGAGTGCTCTCATCAATTCTGTTGCTGGCCGAGAAGCTGACATCAACCTCCTGGGTGCATCTTCTCAGCTTTAGAAAGAGGAAGATGATGGCCATTTCAGATACGAAGTGTTGCTGTTAGTTTTAATCTCTGCTTTGAAATGGCAACAAGCACTTGTGCACAATTTAGGGGCAGCTTCAAAACTTCTCCTAGCTGTGACACACTGCACACAGTGAAGAAGAACCTGTCAGAAGAGGCTGCCCACTGCATGGTCCAGGGTAGGGGATGCATGAGCTCAGCCATCAGCACTTTACCAGTTTGAACTTCAGGTGAGTAATGACACAATCCTGCCACCCACTACAGCATGACATGGTAGACAGACTTAAAAAAAAAATAAATAAACTGATATATGTGTCCTTAGAAATGTTTTAAGAACAGACCCAGAAAGGGGAACACCTACAAGTACTTTTGATTTTATTCAGCAGTTATCTGACGAAGAACCAGAAGATTCCCAAAGAGGTAACACTTGAACAACAGCTCTTAAACTTCCCAGGTGAAGGTCCTAAGAGGAAGGTGAAATATTTTGAACTTGTATCTTCCACTGTCTATATTATCTTACCATATCTGCACTGTGTATAGAGGGTTTTTTTTCCTCATACAGCTTTATCAAGTCACTCTGATTCCTTGTGGAATTGTCTGTCTACAGACCATATTAGGTCTGAGCGGACTATTTGGATAGTCTGAGTTAAACCTGATGGAGTGGGCACCACATTTTTAAAAGGACAAAAAAGCATCTGGGACACTGAGACTGGAGGTGGGAGTAGCTTGAAAGTGCCTACATACGTCAAAACCTCAATCAGCCAGCACAAACAACAGAATCAATCACTAGATGGCCTGAAGAAATAAAACTATAGATAAGGAAAATTAGTCTCACATTGTACTTCAGATAGATTGCAGAGCGTAGTATGATAGTATCATGATGGACTGCAGACCTTGTTATTGCAGACATTGCATTTGTCACAATTACTTTATGCTTATTTGTAGGTTTTAATCCCTCAGTCCATCTTGTATTCATAAGGGAATAAATTGTTTTGGAATTAGTCAATCTATCTTGACACCTATCTGGTAGAATTACTCAATTTCAGGATTCTTTATTAGAATAGTTTCTCAGAAGTCCTAATAACATCTCCTTAAGTATGTAAGTGCAGTTGTCCAGCAGTGAAGGTTTTGAGGTGGCTTTTTAAAAATGATTTATTTTTCCCCTGTCAACTCTGTTTAAAAACTTCACAAACAAAATACATATTTGTGAATGTCCTGAAAATATACCAAGTGAACACCTGTTCTCTTGCAAGATACATCTCAACAGTGATCCAGTAAGAAATAATATAAGACAAAAAGAGTTCTTTGCATCTATACCCTCTAACGAGAAAAAAAAATCAGGAGGGATTTCCTGAAAATCCTATTCTCTATATGTAAAAATTACCATCAAATGCTGATATAATTAGGTAGTCTTTATAAATTCAGTAAAAGGAAATTTTGCTTTTTTTTTTCAGACTAAGGCATATACCCAGAAAGCTTCTTTGAAAGTCACAATGAGAAGAACAGTGCCAGGTACAGTGTGTGTGATAGTCACATGATGAGGACTGTGATCAGAATATAATTTATTACAGTGAATTTGGCTAAAACTTTGCATGAAACTAGCTAGAAATTTAAAAAAAAAGAAGGTAGTGTCATCAGAAATGTAAACAGTAGTTACTTTAATAAAAGGAAGTGATAAGAATTAGAAATACTGTATCATCTATAACACCAATTTATTTTGCTAGAAATACAGTATTTCAAAGATTTTGTGTAAATAAACAAACACCAGAAAAAATGAGTCTTTGTTTTCCAGTACTGATATAGAGAATATTCTCTGGTAATGTTGTACGTCACCAAAATAGGACAACTTCAGTACATTTACTAACCTGGACCTGGATAACAGTTAGTGAGCTTTTATTATGTCTATTGTACTATTACTTCAGAGCCCCTGTCACTGATCACTGCCCCATTAACCAAATTGTTACTACTGAGTACAACAGCAAAATTAAATAGGGTTCCTGTCAAAAGTCATTCATCTGTCACGCATGCTTCATAACTGTTTTTGCAATTGTTACAGCCATGATGTCAAGGTTTCTTTTTCAATCTGGTATGTACACTTGATGCTGCTGTAATTAAACTATTGATTTTACACCATTGAGGAAAGTACCATGGCTCTTATTGATTTCAATGAGTAAATCAAAGAGACATTTCCTGTTGTATTAGCTCTTTGAAATAACTGAAAATACAGCAAAATTCTTGATATAAAAAACATGTGGCAGCTATAAACAGCTACAAAATCAGTCTAACATTAACTATTAATTTAAAGAGGCTGAAGGATTACCTAGTAGTGACCAGGAATTATTTTTTCTTCTTCCTTTTTCCTTTCCTCTGAAAATACTTCTCTTATTTTAAATACTGACAAGCGCACACACACACACACAAAAATGACTAAAAAATCCCTTACTTTCTCTATGATTCACATTAAAAAAAAAAAAAAAAAA
>VWYH01002747.1:417428-428078 GCA_013399365.1 Pampusana beccarii
TGCTGAAAACAAAAAAAAAAAAAAAAAAACAAAAAAATTATTTAAGAAAAAAAAAAAAAAAAAAAAAAAAAAAAAAAGGTGCAATACCCTGGTAGAGAAGCAACAGACATTAACATTAAAAAGGGAGAGCAATAAAGGTCTCTGAACTTAGTTATCCTCTAGTAAGCCTCACATAAAACCCATAAAATACACACAGGTCTTTAAGTCAGTGCAGGAGCTCAAACTTTTTCCTCTGTAAGAAGTCACCGGCTATTGATGGAAATAAAGATCTATGGACCTCTGGACTCAAACCAGAAGATATGATAGAACTAAATCAACACTAAATCCTAGACTTCATGAAAAGATTCTCAGGTAATCAAAACCAGGTTTAAGCCAACTTCTAACCATTAAACACAATGCAAAAGCTTTTCCTGGGGCCATGTCCTACTATAACAGTCTTTCTTGAATCTTTTTCTGGACTATAGATTTCACCTGGTAAAACAATTCCTGTAAATAACACAACACCTGGTTTTAAAATCTATTTCAACATTATTGGGTTGAAGAAGACATGCCCAAACCGAACATCCTTCTGCATAACAGTTGGTACTAGTAGTTCAGAAAAACAACTGTGCTTTGACGGTTCTACACGTACCACCACCATTATAATTCCTTATTTCTTCCCCTTTGTAAGGACTTTCACCATATTGTTCAAGGTATTACTACTACTTTGTCTCCAGCAATAAATGCTGGAGAGAAACTTCCTCAGTTATGAACCAAGCCCAGGATCAGACACTTCACAAACAGGCACTCTATATTCAGGAGTTCTAATGAATTCAGGACTCCTAATAAATTCAGGAGTTGTTCTCCTATATTCAGGACTCCTGTTCAAGAACCCTAATGAAATAAATGAAGCTCTGTGTGCAGGAGCAGAGGGAGCTGCTTATGTGGACATCTTTCATTCTTTCATTCATGCCAGCTGTGTACACAACAAACAATTCCAAATTCATTTATATTATTTCCTTTAATAGTCCTAGGAATATTCCAGGTAAAGTTGATTTCATAGTCAGTTCTTCACTAAAGAGGGCCATCTGTTCCTCATAAACAACCCTCACAAAAATAAATTTCCTCCAAATTTTAATTTACACCTTCCAAAATGTCAAGATCTTCTAGTTCTGGGAATGAATATAACATGGTCTCTTTGGGAAGAAATCTACTGTAGAGCCTTTACCTGCTTAGGGTAAAGAACTGAAAAAATTAGTACTCCTACTAAAGGCAATAACATGAGTTCTTACAGGAATAAGAACAAATTTAGGGGTTGAATTCACTAATAACACATAAGTTCCTCCCTTAAAATATGCAAAAATGGTGCTTGGGGATCTTTAGTGAACTCTGGCATTCTGCACCAACTCCAGTTTCAGAACGCTTTGACAGTATGGTTGCATGAAAAGCACCATAGTAGACATATATGCATAAGTGTAAGCATAAGCATAAATATGTACCTACACATACACATGATTGATTTCTGAGGTCAGAACTTGCTTTGCCTTTGAACCCTGCTTGAAAAAGAATGAAGTGTATCATATATCACTGGTAAATAAAACATTTCAGAACTGTCTCATACAGCTTTTGCTATTACTTTTACATTTGCAGAAATACTGGCCTGTTTTCCTCCTTCCTATACATCTCCCAGTTCTTCTCAGTACTCTACCTTCTTGATATGTTAGGAGTAAAAAATCTTTATTTATTTGCTATGCAATCTGGTTTTGTGATGACTGACAGATCACCTTAGTAGACTAGAAGACTTTGCTGGGTTGCTGCCTTAAACAATGAATCTCAATCTTTTTCTTCTTTTTTTTTTTTTTTTTNCATTATACATTACTGCACTCATGTTACTATTAAAAGGTTTGTATCTTATGGTAATGTGGTAGAAATAAAAAAGCTTGTGATTTCCTGCCTCCAGAACAACGATATAATTATAGGCTTACAATTCATGGTTACTGACATATTATCTTTACATTTTCATGTTGTCTTGATGCATGCAGATTTGTATTTGGGAGAGATATATTCACAGTTTCAATAGCCATGGGGCATTTTTGAAGCAGAAGGTGGATATCAGTTTTACATAAATATAATTATTCCTCATATTAGGCACTAAAACAAATTTCCAGCTGTTAGCATTATGTGAGTTCTTGGACTCTCTCATGTGATTGCATCATGCTGAATTTCTTTTTGAAAGTTTTTCTACTTCTTGGCATACAAAAAGATTAAGAAGTAATGCTAACAGAAATTTTGCTGTAGTGAAATATTTTCCTAAGTTGCAGGTAAAGAGTACCATGTAATTTGTAATGATAACCACAGTAATGAATGCATATAGTAGTCAGCTATTACCAGCAGTAATTGGTGCACCTTTCATCTCCTGTCAAGCAGAGAGCTGCGGATTAGGACCAAAAGGCAGCTATCAGCTCTCTCATTTCCGGACTCAAACAAAGGAAAAGAGGTCCCTGTCTGAGCTGATGGCTTTTGGCCCTTTGATCAGGCCCTATCAGAAGTCATCCAGACGGAGTAACCTGATTTCTTATCAATGGGCTACTGTCTTTGATGTAGGTAAAGTCCTACTGCAAATCGCATTTATGAAGGGAAAACACCAGGACATAATCAAGAAACGGTATAGTTACCGATTCACATAGTAAGGTTGCTTTGGCATTTTACCTTCTTTGAGGGAAGTAGTAAATAAGTTCTGCTAAGATTATTGAAAAGCTATTTCTGTAAACAACTTGCAACACAGTCCTTTGGAAGGTTGTGTTTGCCCTCCCCAGTGTAACAGGAACTTAGGCATGGTTCAGTGTTAATGAAAGGTCCAAGCAAAATAACAGAAAATCAAACTTACTCTTGAAGGAGGGCAAAAAATTCCCTGCTTGGAAATAGAGTGTCTTTGGAAAATTTTACTCCTAACTAGTCAGGTAAACAAAGCACATTTCAGAGCAAGACTTTTCGAGTCTACATTATTCCACCATAAATCTAGGATATTAAGTACAGACATTTAAAATGTATATCAGTCTTATCTCATTTTATTAAAAGTTTTGCCAGGAATTATTCTTCAATGTTGATATTACTGTTACTTTGGGCTACAAAAACAATTTCATCACGCATTCAGGAAGATGTCAACCAACATTTTAGATGATGTGAATAACAGTTGGAGCAAGGACAATGAACCCACTCATGTACCATAATTATAAGGAGACTTTTGATATAAACCTTCCAAAGTCTTCCTCTCAATTTCAGAGACACATACTATAAAGTTAATATAACAGCCAATTTTCCCTTCATGACAAACATATATTCTGTATTTTATTTAAAAAAAAAAACAAAAACAAACACAAAACCCACAAAACAACAAAACAAACAAAAACAAACAAAACAAACAAAACAAATAAACAAAAAAACCCCATCCTGTTTTCTTACATAGCTAAACTAATTTCTAATAACTAGTACGGTTGAGACTTAGCCAGGTTTGTCTCCCTCTGTATGTAGTTCTCTGAGGGCGTCATCGTGTTATTTGAGATGCACTAAGCTGAAAAATACTGCAGAAGATCATGTTTTTATCTGTGGGCCAAATGGGTGCAACATGGAGCCCAGTAGGAACTTACAGCCAGGTGCTGATCCATGTGGTGTCTGCTGGAGGACAGGTTTTCCCTAAACAGTGTGGATGGGACCCAGCCAACGAATGCTGTGGTGCAAGTGGTGTTCCTTGCATCTGGAGGAATTTTTGGATCACGGAATGCCTGTAAGTAACAAACACCCAAGGCATAGGGCACTTGAATTTTGAAAAGATGCAGTCACATTCTTTTCCAGTAATGAATACATCAACATGGTGATGGTTATGATTTTGGGAGAACCTGTGTATTATTCACTATCACAGTTTACAAAGCTGCATGGAAACAAAAGAATGACAGGGACAATTTAATTACATTTCTGGAAGATCCCAAACCACCTACATGCACATATAGCACATATAAGAAGTGACACACACAGTATTTTGGCATACAGTGTCTTACGTGTTTTGGCTTTTTTAAGATAGAATTATTTTTCATGTGGAATGGACTGGAGATACTCATCAGTCTTCATCTGACTTGCTCAGATCCCAATAGAAAATACAAAGCTGGAGAACAAGAACAGCACTTTTGTTCACATACCTGCTGTTTTGGGCATTGAAAGAGCCAGCTTAGATGCTTAACTGCTGTACTGAGGATGGCGGAATACCACTGAGCACCTTGCATTTATTTGCAACAGAAATTTTAAAATGTTTGCTATTTTTTTAAAATTCTGATTTAAGAAGAATGATAATCCATCGAGTTATCTACAGCCTGGCTAATATAATCAATTACATTGTTGATTTGCTTATTGAATTAGATATTCATTAGATGTGTACTTAATTTAAAATCTCAGCAGATGCTAGGACATATGCAAAGGGTGCTTTTTTGCTGATATAGAATGCTTGCTGACTTTTATTTAATACTTAAATAAAAACTTTAGACATAGCGTCAACTTCTTTTTTCCTTGGGTTTACTGCAAGTTACATCTTCCCTAAAAGCCAACCAGGGACATTGAGAAGGATGGGATAAAGTGGAAGGATGGGATAAGCTCTCACTTTCTGACTTGTTCTACAGAGAGATCAAAAGGTATCAGTTTTCCTTTTTGTTTGCATCCTACTATCCAGCTGTTCTGAAAGAGGAGGGAATTGGTTCAGGACCTGAAGCACTAGCATGATTTTTGGATAGAGGGGCCAAGTAGCTGGAGATTATTCTAAACTTCTGGCTTGTATTTTTGTTTGAGGTGTCAGAATTGCAGCTGTATCCCGTCCTCTTTCCAGCTAAGTAAAATGGTTTTAAAATTCATTCCTGCTACAGTCCATCACTGGACTGATGTATACACTTCATTAATTGAGTAAGAGTTTGTTTTTTTAGACAGCACAATTTCAGGACCTTGAGACTGACAGAGAAAAAGAGAAAAAAAACACCAAACAGAGAGTTATAGATACTGTCAGAGACACAAAGTGGTTGAGAGATAAAGGGTTAGCATACTGGAAAAATGCCAGTGCAGAAGTTTGATTTTTTGTAACACATACTGGCACAAAAGCTGTAAATAGACCATATAAAGAAGCAGATACCAACAGAGATGGGTACACACGTTATGCACAGACTCTGGTCGGCTCATGTTGTGGTCCCCCTGGGAAACAGTGTTCAGGCTTTCAGGAATAGGATATAGCCAGAATGTAGTCTCCTTGGAGTGTATCTATCAATATCAGTGAGCCAAGGCATTTCTCAGCATGTATAAGTAGGATAATTCTGTGGTAAAGCCCCTTGTTTAAATTCTAGACCTAGGTCTGTTGCGCACACTGTCTATTTATTGTGCAGATCTCATCAATTACCTTCAAAACTAGTGCCAGTCTTTTCATTATTTTCTACTAGGGCTAGATGACTCTGTCATCCCATATTCCTCTATTTTTCTTATCTAAAATCAGGTTGTCAGTAGAACACAAGCAATTTGAAGTCTAGACTTTAAAAACAGGAAAAATCATAGTAGGGATATGACCTCTACTCAAATACCCTGTCAATTTTCTCTTTTTTTTCTAGTAAGACCTATTTTAAATATATTTATTGTCCCAGTTACTAGGAAATGTACATAAGAGGAGGAGCACTGACTACACTGTTAAATACAAACTGATTCTACCTAGAGTACTCTCAGACTCTCAAAGTAAACAGATTGAGACTTTTAAAAAAAAATAATTAAAAATAGCCTTCTCTAAGTAATAGCAAACTTCGTTAGTGCTTGCAGTCCCAAAAGATTTAAAAATCATTCTGCTAGATGTGATTTCAACAGGATGACACTTAGCTCTAATAGAAGCCTTGTGGCTTTAACTTTAAATGTGTATGTTACAAGTATAATGAGACTACGAAAGGCCAGAGGAAGCTAAGAGCCTGTTTCTGATCTCACTTAACACTACTTGTATCCTGTATAACTGTTGACTTCAGTGGAATTGTTCCCGACTTGCAATTGTGTAAACAGAATTACAATCCGACTCTTAATAGCTGGGCTTTGCACAAGCACACAAGGTATGTTTTATCTCCCTTCTGCGAAATCTCCTGTGTTAGTTAAGTAACACATTGCCAGGGCCATGCCAGTCTCACTGATGATACTGGTGCATAAACAAAGTAGGTGTTTTGGCAGAAAACCTGAAAAACTGGAAAAAGAAAATTTTGAGTCCTATCCAGCTAAAAACATCCGTGGTCTTTGAGGTTATGCAAGGCCCTGAAGAATACAGATGCTGGCTGTTCAACAGGCCAAAATATTCAGAGACAGGTTGGCCTCCAGTGTAAGGTCAAATAAAAGTGTCTCTGTGTGTGGTGGAGAAAGTTTAGTAAACGTGATAGAAAGAAATCTCAGAAAACTTCTATTCGTTGCCTGGTCACCCAGTGGAAAATCTAATCTTCCTTTAGTCGTTAAACAGTTAACATATATAATAACATAGTCAACAGCTTCAAACTTTTAAAAATATTTATCCTCATAGCATCCCCACTAGGCACAGGAACCCTAAAGAAGGCTCCAAAGCCCAAAATCATCACACATACCTTGAGACATTTGTCTGGGGTGATGAAGACAGAAACCTTAACACCCAATAAACAGTCAGTGATTCAGCTCATCTAAATTTCACTGGCCCTGTGGAGGTGTTTTCTCCTCCACTGAAAACCTAATCTTCCTTTAGGAAGGTTACACTAAGCTTTTAAATTCAGGCTTATAACTAAAGTGCCTAAATTTAATGGGAAGAATCCACACATCAGTGACTTTCCCCTGACTTAACCAGCTATAGAAGAGGCGATAGCACAGCAGGAGTGACACTCAGATATTCAAGGTCTCAGGCCTTAATTACTGAAATGTTCTGCCATTCATCTTCCACCTAGACACAAAGGGGAGGGTCAAATGAGAACAGAAACACTGAGCGACTATCCTAAGATGACCAGCATCCTATATGTTTCCTATAGGTATTCTGCTGTTTTTCCTGTTTCCCAGCAGTACCCCATATGTGAATTGATATTTCTCATATTTTGTCCAGTGGTTGAAACTTACTTGTTCTTTTTACTTCTTATTGTCCACCCAAGGCCACATAGTCCAGTGGGAGCCACAGCATCTCTGTCAGGGAGATCCTGGAATCTTCTTTCACAGGAAATCATTTGTGTCTCAAGTTTTCTTCAGGTTCTAAGGAGTCTCTCTTGCTTCTTGAAGCAGTAATACTGTTGTGGGTTGACCCCAGCTGGACACCAGGTGCCCACAAAAGCCTCCCTGTTACTTCCCCTGCTCAGCTGGACAGGGGAGAGAAAATATAACAAACGGCTTATGGGTTGAGGTAAGGACAGGGAGAGATCACTCACCAATCACTGTCACAGGCAAAACAGAATCAACTTGGGTAAATAAGTTTAATTTGTTACCAATCGAATCAGAGTAGGATAATGACGAATAAACCCAAATCTTAAAAAAACCTTCCCCACCACCTCCTTTCTTCCTGGGCTCCTCTCTCCACGGGGCCACAGGTCCTGCCAGGAGCCTGCTCCAGCATGGGCTTCTGATGTTGTCACAGCCTCCTTCGGGCATCTACCTGCTGAGGCCTGGGTGCCCCTCTGGGCTGGAGGAGCTTCTCTGTTCCACCATGGACCTCCATGGGCTGCAGGACATCTGGCCTCACCAGGGTCTGCACCACAGACTGCAGGGAAATCCCTGCTCCGGCGCTTGGAGCAGCTCCTGCCCACCTGCACTGAGCTGGGTGTCTGCAGAGCTGTTTCTCTCACATATTCCCACTCTTCGGCTGCAGTTGTGCAGTTTTTTTCCCCCTCTTAACCATGCTACCCCAGAGGTGCTACCACTATCGCTGACGGGCTCAGCCTTGCTCAGCAGAGGGTCCATCTTGGAGCCGTCTGGCATTGGCTCTGTCGGACATGGGGGAAGTTTCCAGCAGCTTCTCACAGAAGCCACCCCTGTAGTCTCCCAGCTACCAAAACTTTGCCACACAAAGCCAATACAAACACAAAGGTGAGACATTCACGACTCTCTCTGTGGGATGACTGTTTTGATGTCTGTAATGAAACAGCTTCATAAGCATTTTTAATACAAGAGCATAAGTGCCATGGATAGCAAAGAAATGCACTTTAAGAAACATAGAAAAGAGTTTCATGTCAACACTCACTCTCTCCACTTCAAACTCCCATGCTGGTAGCCACACAGTCATAACAGAAGAGAACTGGCAAAGGAAGCATTTATTCTTTCATTCCAGGTAGCTACAAGCTCTCTATTTGTTGTAGAGATAGCTTACATGACTTCCTTACCTTTTTCCAGATGAATGGTATTTATCTCATCTAACTTAGACTTTTAAAATTCACTTAATTACGTCTATACCAATGACTCTATGTGCTGCACTCACCAGCCAGGAAAGGACATTTGCAGGTGGTGATGCATCATTGCCTTGTCTTTAAATCTGTGTTGGGATGCTGTCTGCAAATGTCTATATCTTTTTTATGTATATACAGGGAGTCCCAGTGCAGAGAACAATGTACCCCACTACATCAGAATGGGGACCTCAAGCATCTGTACAAAGCAGAGGCGACATACAGAAACATAGGCAGAGCGCCATGGATGACTGTTATTTGGATAAATGACTAAGTTGAGCTGCCTCATCTGTACCTGCTGAGGACTTAGAGACTGTCTCAAGCATCTAGCTGAACAAAAACGGACAGGAACAAAGGCAACACAGGACTGATCAGAGTACACCTGACAGGTATTCTGATATTTCAGACAAACTGAGACCTTCCTTCTTGGAAAAATACTATTTGAATCTCACAAACTGAGATGGAGGAGTCAGGAAGTACAGGAGGGATGACAATCCTTTTACCAGATTCTTGTCCCCTGAGTTGAACATAATAAGGATCTTTGTGGATTCCTACTGCATTTTTAATATGCACATTTCTTCAGAAAAAAATACGCTGGGCAACCTCATGTTATGTGAGACATGCACACATCACAACTAAAGATTTGTTTGTCCTAAAAGCAGGATGTGGACCAGCTGAGAACTGAAAAGTGTAAAAACAGTCAATAGTTTTCTAATTAACATGTTTATGGGATTACTGGCACCCAGAAAAACTACCGGGAATTGGAATAGTACAGATTTGATCAGGGAAATAAAGTTTCATTGTTTGTGTTGCTGTAGTTATTTACAAAAACCCTTAAAAACACATTTCTCTATTTCTTCTGAAGCTGCATATCCTCATAATATTTATACGTAGTTTCATGTCTACCTGTTCATTTGGTATTGATTAGTCAGGACAGAATTCTTAACTATCCAAATTGCTGTCAATAAGGGTTCAGTGTTTTCTTCTAGCAGGTCTTTTTCTTTAAAGCTATGTTTACTACAGCTAGAAATGTTTAAAATGCAGTTCTGGTTGATAGTAATTTATTTCCTACTATAAAGGGCCAGTATTTTAAATAATTGTGTCATCAATTTCAAACAAAACATCTTGCATCAGAAAACCTGAAACATCCTACCTACTATTCTTCATTTATGGCAGTTTGTCAAGTTAAATTCAGCCATACAATCAAAACAGTAGAGTTCTTAGTTTATTATTCAGCTGCAGAAATACACAGAGGCTGAACAGACGAGTCACAGGATGGGAACTCATTTTTCTAGAAATCTAACCTGTGCCTGATGTATAGGAACTTCCTGCCAAAACTTGGAAAAAATGTCTTTTGTCTACTTGTGGATACCTAAGGAGTCCTAATGTTCTTCTAAACCAATGTTGTAACACAGATTGCGTTTCTGAAAGGGACTCAAGTTCTGTACTTCAGTTCTGATGCAACTAAGCAAAAGAAACTGCTTTCATGCAAAAAGAAAATGGAATGGAAGGTCAGACTTCCGAATTAACATGTTTAACACCATGATTAGCCTAATGATCATTAATATGAAGTGAAATAAAGTATCATTCTTTTTGAAGTCAACAGTTTCTGTAATGTTTTTACTGAAATGATAGCTGTACCACCCAGAAGCTATGAAAGTGCACGGTTATACTCAGTCTCTCAAATCTGCTAAAACACAAACTTTGCAGGTCATTGAAGGAAACAACTCTTCTGCCAGGAACCTGGATTTTGGTCTCTTCTTAGAGACTCCTTGTGCATTTTCTGTTTAACAGCCACTGGTAAGACACATAAGCAGCTGTAGAAACTGAGACAGATGCTAGAATTCCTCCATCACCTCAGAACAGACAGAGGTATAAACTCAGGTGTGTGGAGGGGATGCCACCTGAATTTTATAATCTCTTCTTTATAATGGCCCAGAATATTTTTCATGGAATGTTTTTACTGTTACTTGAGAACAATATGTGTAGCTTTCCTTAGGAAACATGTTGCATATTTTCAGACAAAAGTTTCATTTTTTTAAGTGAAGGTGCATGATAGATATATCTGTCCTCTCAGAAGAAAGAGTCAAAAGGTTCAATTAGCTCTTCAAAGATCTAGAAATCTCTCTCTCATATCTTTAACACACCAAAGGTTCTGAGTCCTCTGTTGGTGTAGTTAAAGCTCTGAAGATACCGACACTTTTGGAGGGAATGTGTTATAATTTAACACACAATT